>JAAAKG020139875.1:0-12249 GCA_010014905.2 Druon quercuslanigerum | reverse complement strand
TGTGTCCTTCCGCACCTACGATAAAGATTCCTTTTCAATATATATATATCTATATATATAGATATATATATATATATATATATATTAATGTAATCATCAATTCATCTCATTTATTTTTGAAGACTTTATTCAAATCTGTGTTTATTGTTTTTTTAAATTTGACGCATGAAAAAAATTTAGAATGATAAATCTCCAATGATATTTGTTTTTTTTACTATACAACATTAATCAGATGTTTTTGATTAATTAAAACTTCGATAACTCAGGTTAAAACCTTTTGAAAAATGTACACATTGTACTCAAACGTTAAGAATTGAGAGATGAGTTTCAAAAAAATAAATTTTGAGTTAGAAAATGGTTTTTCCTCAATTTTATTATAATTCATGTGGACCGTAAGACATAAGAAAAAATCTAGGATTCAAAATTCATAAATATCATAAAAGAGATATTTCGGGTTTCAATTGTGTGCAAAACTACGAATTTTGCCGACGTTTCGTGAACATTGCAGTTCACTTCTTCAGGGCTAACCTGAAACTGACGTATCAGGTTATGTGGATCTTATGTATACTCTCTAGGATGCCCGTGATATACCAGAGCGCCCCATCATGGAAACAGGACGCAACTGACTGGCCAATCAAGTCTTATTTTAAAAATTCCGGGAGAACGGAAAGCCAAATTGGATTGGTATTATAACCGTTGTCCCTATTGACGTTAATCAGGTTGCTTTCAGATTTCGATTGGTGGGGTGCTCTGGTTAATCACACGCATCGTAGAGTGTATACATAAAAACAAAATAACCTGATACCTCAGTTTCACTTCAGCCCTGAAGATGTGAACTGCAATGTTCACGAAATGTCGGCAAAATTCGTAGCTGATTGAAATCCGAAATATGTCTTTTATCATGATGAATCATCGTGAAAGCATTAAATCTATTATTCATAAATATCGTCGGTCGAAGAAAGGATTGATTTGGTTTCAAATCATTATACGATTCCTCTCCTATTTACAATCTTTCCTTTGCCATTAATCTTCCTCCTTCTTCCTCTTCTTGTCCATCATACACAACACGCCCTTCACCCATGATATTGCCCTTTCGTCCCTCTTTTCACGTAACAATCCAGCTTCTCTTCACCTCCTCACACTTTACCAACCAGTGCTTCACTTTTGCATCTCCCTTCCCGCAAAATTCACACATCCTCTTTTCTCTAGATAGCCAGAACCTATTAAAATCTGTCATGCATCCGCATGCCATCCTCTTTATAAGCCCCTGACTTTCTTTCTCTCCTTTTTCACATAGATATTGTGCTCTCTCCCTTGGCCTAATCCACCCTTAGTTCCTGTTAAACCTTGAATCTCTTACCCTCTCCCCCCTTCGGCTTTCTCTTTCCATATAGTTCTTCCTAACCATCTCATATACCTTTCTCGTGAATCCTTCTCACGTCATCCATCTGCATTCCACTCGTTCTGAGATACCTTTCCCTTTCAACCTCCACCTTCCCTCGCCTTCTCATTTTCCTGCAGGAATTACAAATCAACAACTTACCCTAAAGACATAAATCTTAACAGATTGGATGCCTTCCTAAACATACATTCAAATATCCGTTTTAGAAAACGAATATTACATCTTATACTGGGATATTACTATTCAGATGGCTCAAAACATTCGAAATAATCGACCTGACATCGTGATGGAAGAAAAAAAAGTGGTTGCTTCTACATCATTGACATTGCTTGTTAACGTAACCCATATCTGCAG
The DNA here is from genome assembly GCA_010014905.2 of Druon quercuslanigerum. Taxonomy (NCBI): domain Eukaryota; kingdom Metazoa; phylum Arthropoda; class Insecta; order Hymenoptera; family Cynipidae; genus Druon; species Druon quercuslanigerum. Next base: position 10,493 of record JAAAKG020139875.1, on the reverse strand, counting down.
CATTTGCAAGTATGAATCTATTCAGCCTATTGTGATTTCAGCTTCACGCAATGTACATGCTAGATTCACTTAAGATCTTGAATATTTAGGAGTCAGTAGGGTACTGGCAGTAGCTCAGAAGTCATTTCATTGAACACCTTTCGCATTGTAAGAAAATTTCTCGACCATCAGGAAGCAAGGGACTAAAACCCTGTGGAGTGGCAGATGGTAGCTGTAAGGAAACATCTAGAGGTGACTGGTGTCACCTCCAACGCTCGCGGTCATTGTTTAAGTATAACAGCGGTAAAAGGTCATGAGGGTGAAGTTGGAAGTACCACTTTTTAAAACAACGACAGAACTATGCCATAATTGAGGGCTCATTTAAGGCTCATTTAATACCCAAAAGCCAAATGTTGGGCTATGCATTTTTTCAAAAAAAATGCATGGTAGTGCAAGCTTAACGTAAATATGGCAGCACAACGGTAGAAATATTCGTTATATAAGATTTTTTTCTTTCACAGGAATTCAGGTCTCATTTTAGGCTGTCTAACGCCACCAAAATAATTTTTACAAAACCATACCTTAACATAAAAAACTACCCCTTACTCAAAAGTGCTGATAAAGTGCACTAAATATGCGCTAATCATAAAACTGAGTTCATCAGAATTAAAGGCATAGGCCATACAATGTTTAGGCACGGTCCCAGGAAATCAAACACTGCTAATGTACTTCATTCTCAGTTTAATGTCGCGTTCCTTTAGAGCGTAGTTTTCTATTGCTAGAGGTGGTTTCTGCAAAAGTGTTTGATGTTTTCTGATGCCTCGAAAATATTACAAACTTTTTAAATACTTTACCTTGCACATTATGAGAACTTTTGGGTAAGGGGTAGTTTTCCAATGTTAAAGAATGGTTTTGGAAAATTGGTTTTTTGGGACACCGGAAAAGCTAAAATACGCCTTCAATTTTGATGTACCCACGTTTACGACTAGTGGATATTTATTTTTTAGAGTAGTTTTTTAATTATAGGGGTTGTTTTTGAAAAATTTCGCCGGAAGTCATGCACGAACGGTAAATGACCCCTCAAATATGATATACCCAAATTCATGACTAGTGCATATTCAGTGCAATTTATCATCACTTATGGGTAAGGGGTGGTTTTATGTGTTAAGGGATGTTTTTGGAAAATTGATTTTGGGGGCATTTAAAAGCCTAAAATGAGCTTTCAATTCTGATGTACCCACTTTTATGACCTATTAATATTTATTTTTAAGGGTAATCTTTGATGATAGGGGTTGTTTTTTAAAAATTGCGCCAAGGGTCATGCAAGAACCTTAAATGAGCCCTCAATTCTTATGTTCTCACTTTCATAACTAGAACATATGTAGTGCACTTTATTATCACTTATGGGAAAGGGATAGTTTTGTTTTAAGGGATGGTTTAGGAAATTTGGTTTTGAGGGTATCGGAGAGCCTCTAATGACCCTACAATTCCGATGTACTTACTTGTAAAATAAGTGCGTATTTATTTTTTAGGGTAATTATTTTATGATAGCGGTTATTTTTTAAAAATTGCGCGGGGGTCGTGCAAGAGCCTTAAATGAACCTTAAATTCTGATCTACCCACTTTTATGACTAGTGTATATAAGTGCAATCACTTTTGAGTAAGACGTAGTTTTTTCATGTTAGGGGATGGTTTTCGACATATGATTCTGAAGGCGAGGGAGGCTTGCAAAAATGAAATTCGTAAATATTTTTAAATTTTCAGATATCTACTGCATTCGAAACATGATGTAAAACGCATCAGAATTTTTCGAATTTTCTCCAACATATTATTAGCTCATTGATCATGAGAGAGTGCAGGTCTCTGAGCAGTGGGCGTGACTAAAGCATTTTTACTTTTATATTATTGAACAGTTCTGAACGTTTTTGTAGAAAAATGTAAGAAACATCGTTTTATTTTACAAACTTAGCACATTCGTGTAATCGTTATTAGAGTACCCGGACCTATCTTCATGCGGAGCAAACGGCTTCCAAAATCGAGGGTTGCCGATTTTTTGCGGTGATATTATTTTGTAATAAGTTCCAGGCTTATTTTCTGAGATTCTTGTAAGACAGTCAATCATCTTATTCAAAACGACGGTATTTTACCTTTTTTTATTAACGACGATCTAAAATCCTCAGAAATAAACTTCAAAATGTCTTTACATTATTAAAGAAACTTTTAAATGTTTATTCATTATTTCTGAAGTCATTCTAGGACATTTCGTATAAGAAATTATGCGAATAATTGCAAAAGAAGAAAAATATCGTTGAAGGGGGGTGGAAAGTTTAAGGGGTTGTGGAAAATCGGAATTGGATTTAATTGTATCTTCACTTCAATCTAGTTCAATTTACTTTAAATCATGAATATTTGACCTCAGCACATCCGAATTCAAATTTATCTGGATTATTGGTTAAATCTATGTTATTTATCTTATCTATAACTGTTTCTAAAAATTTGAAATTTTTATTAAAAGTGTAAGTAACTATTATTATATCATATAGGTAGCATTTGTTTAGTCAAGTGGCATTTGCTTATACTTATACAGGTACATTCCTTTGCCTCAGACCATTAGGACTGTTATTTCCTTAGATTTTTGGTCTATCTGTATCTGATGATCCTGACAATTCTAATTTTTGACATGTATTTCGCTGAGTGTACGGCCTTATTACCATAACTATCAAGTTATCAAATTTGACCAGTCGCTATTAGAAGGTTCTATTATGTAAGTTTTTTTGTAATTATTTGCTCATTTTTTCATACATTTCTTTACGTATTATTGGATAAAATTAATATATTTGTTTTGTTGGTTCTTGACCTTGAACATCTATTATATGATAGATCTGATGCTTTCACGATGATTCATTATGATAAAGTAGATATTTCGGGTTTCAATCGTGTACAAAACTACGAATTTTCGTAGTTTTGTACACGATTGAAACCCGAAATATCTACTTTATCATCTATTATATGTTTAGTTAAATGTGTAGATTTTAATCAAGATTTTTGCTCTCTAAGTCTCTTCTCGAAACATTTTCTAATTGCACTTGTGCTTAATTTAATTATGCAACCCCATCTCTAATTTCCTCATAATTTCTAAATCTTTTTTCTATTTTTTTTCTTTTATTGGCATTATTTCAGATTGAATCTAATCAAGCTGAATTTTTTATATAACTTCTAGATGGTATGCTTCGCCGTCTCTGATTTATGTTGGTAATTATACAGAAAATATTGGAAGAGTTTTTAGAAAACAGTTCGAGATCGAATGAAGATGTACTTTTTTGATTCTAAACCCTTTTGCTCTTGGATTTAATGTTTCTGAGTTTAGTAAGGGTGGCGACTCATAGAAAGGCGATGCTCATTGCACATTCCATTTTTGCTTATATAGCAATTAAGTTATCAACCAAAAGTACTGAAGTGGAGGTTCCATTTTTTGAAATTGTATTCGAAATATGTAGTTGAATTTCACTGTGCCGATTTTTTTACTAAGTTTTGCACGTTTGGGAAAGTTTCTTTCATGATTTCTAAAGAATTGCAGCTCCTATTGACTTCATTTTTGACCCAAATTTGTATTTTTTGAGGTAATTTTCAAAAGAAAAATAAAGGAAAGAAGTTATTACCTTTGTCCAAATTAATTTATTTTTTTGCCTGACTGAACTTGATAACTTCGTTTGGTTTTTGGATATTTCCGGTCATGACCAGTATTGTTTTCAATCCTTAATTTAACCCTGTTATCATTATTCTGTTCTACCCACATATTATTAATATGCAGTCATTAATATGCAAAAATATCCTGTTCATCTCTCCTAAGTAGGTTGAAAGATATTCCTAAATGCATTGAATTTCGTTTTACAATATTTTCAAAGCTGTATTTACACTACACAATAAAAAAAATGTACAAAATGATACCGAAATTAATATCATTTTGATATGCAACAAAAATGATACCGAAATCAAGAGAATTTGATATGCAACAAAAATGATACCGAAATCAAGAGCATTTTAATTGGCTGAACAAATCAAATCGGTCTTTGGCGCACTTTTTTTAGGTCCTAAAAGAAAGAACGAGTTCGTTCACCAGCGATTTTGGATAAAAATTCAAAAAGTGAGCGCATTTTGCAAAATTTTAAGATCATTTTTTCTGCATTTGACAATTCTATGTACGGATATTTATAGTATTAAAAAGGATGAAAAACTCATTCTAATGACTTTTTTCGTTAAAAAGAAAATTCTCAGAGTTCTAGCATTTTCAAAATTGTTTAAATTAGTCGAAAATCTAAATTTTAAGCCAAACAACGCACGATGTTAAAAGAAGCCAAAAGACGAAAAACATTTCTTTTTTAAAGCCCTACAATATTATTATAACAACTTTTTGGGTTTTCTTGGAAAATCTAAAATTAAAATTTTTGATTGCACAAAAAATAATGAAAAATCAAAAATTCTATTTTATGGTCAAACTATGCAGGATAGGAAAAAAGATGAATGAAAAAAATGTGATCCGAAAAAAGATCTAAAATTTCTTTAAGAAACACTTGTTGATTCGACGCTTACTTTTGTTTTATTTGTGAAGAATAACATTGCAAATTTTTTAAAAATTCTTTTAGTTTGTGGAAAAACGACCAAAGTTACGAAAAAAAGAATAAAAGAAAACCGGGTTATAAATATCCTTCAAAACTCGAGCGTGCAGCGCGAGTGTCACGATGAGAATGTGTACCTCAAAGCCTACAGAGCTTTGATTAACTATACCTAAATAAGTAGAAAATTCAAAATATGAAGAGGCATATAAATGCTGCGATCTAAAAGAGATCTCTTTGATAAAGGTTTATTCAAGCATTCCAAATGCAAAGAATAAATATCGAAGCGCGAAATGCAAGATTCATCAGACGCGCTCCCTAGGGACGGCAAGGCTACTGACGACATTTTTTTTATTTTTCACTTTTATGTTAAAGAATATCAGAATATATTTTGTACAAATTATTCTATGAAATATTTAGTATTTGAAAAAGCGATTTGTATTTTCACACTCAATTTTTCGCAGCACGCTTACAGTGTATGTTTTCACAGCACTTTGAGAATACATTTTATTTCGTTGTAGAATAGAAATAACCATTGAGATAAATCAGGCTCATATCTTTCACCTGACACTGGAAGTCGGTAAACCTAATAGTATTTGAGCTAGGGATGATAAAGGCGTAAACATTAACATAAATTGAAGGATTTTTAAGAGGAATATTTTTCTGGACTAACTAGAAGTAACCCAGTAAAAAAGTTTTTTGACTGACAATATTTTGAAGATTTTCTAATGGTGGGATGGTCCACGGTCACCCCGACCTAAACCATTAATCAGATTTTCGATATTCAAAAAAATCAAAAAAATAAATTATTATGAAGGTGGTCAGAAATACGTAAAACCTACAAAAACTGGAAGAATGGAACAGCGACCACGTCGCTATTAGTTTGGGAGCGATTTGAGACACTCTATATGCTAGCGACAGACAACCGAGTAACTTTTCTTTGGATCCCTGGACTCATCGGCATCGGTGGCAGCGAGATATTGGACGGGCTAGCAAAACCAGCAGCAAAACCAGCAGCAAAACCAGCAGCAAAACCAGCAGCAAAAGAACATTTTACTGGACCTAAGCCAGTATTAGGAATTTTCAGTAGGTTAGCCACTAAAGATATTAACATTTGGCTGACCGAGGAACATCAGAGTGAGTGGGGTTTGGTCTGGATTTACTCAAGTTCGGGAGGAATGAAGTCAAAGTCCCAACAGAAATGTTTATAGAACACGGAAACCTTCTGTATCACATACATAAGATAGGGCTTGAAGAAAGTCCACTTTGTCGTCTGTGCGGAAAGGATAATGAGACGTCTACTCATATCCTTTGCTATTGCGGGGAAACGTGCAATACTTAGAGGCAGTAACTGAATTAATAAGTCTGAAATATCAGACTTACAAGGGGAGCCAACGGGATCAGTCAGGCGTTAGGGGCTGTTACGGTCTCAACCCAGAACAATAATAATAATGAAGGCAGCAAGTTGGAAATTATTGCAACTTCTCATTGATTTCAGGAACTAATGCATGACTTGTAGTTTCATAATTGAAATTGAAGTAATCAAGATTTTTTGTCTAGATTTTTAAATACAAACAACAACAGAGAAGGTTTTATTTTGAACACAAACCCTTTCGTTTTTTAAAAAATGTGTCAAATGCCACCAAAGCTGGATATTACTTAAAATTCTCATGCTTTTCGGAGCATGATACATTGCTTCCAGTAACGTGATAAAAACTGATATTTAAAAAATATTTTAGGCAGTTTTTCAAGTTGCAAGTTATTTAAACTTTCCATTAATATTAGTAAATACTGCATTACTTTGAGTCGCCGTATTGAAACTTAAGTTCTAAAGGTCATTTTTATAGTTTTTCTAATAGAAAAAACAACAGGTAAGCTTTTGTTTTGACTGCAAACCCTTACATATTTTTAAAAATATGCAAATTGCCGCTGAAGCGCGAAATTATTCACAATTTTCATGATTTCCAAAAAATAATGCATTCCCTTCAGTTGCAGATGGAAATTGATGTTTAAAAAATGTTTTTGGTAGTTTTTCAAGCAGGGAAGACAACGCACATAATTTCATTTCGATGAAAAACTCCTATACATATTCTAAAAGAAGAGAAGTGTCAGCAAATTGAAAACAATTCACGATGTGTTGTGAAGATTTCAAGAGAGTTAAAAAAACAAACTTGTAAATTTCGGTAGAAATGTAAAAAATTTCTCGCTTCATTTCTTAACGAGTAATCACACGTATGTATATATGTATACAGGAGTTTTCTTTTTTTCTAAATAATCTCAACCTGCCAAAGGGTGCCCGAGAGTAAAAACTCTATTATAATATTGGGTGGAATTTTATTTATTAAAACGAATTCGCGGGTCGCACTCTTTTAACCCGCGAATCACCCACGAAATTCTTTATTTATTTAATCAACGGGCCAGGCAGGATTACCCTACCCGAACCTCGCTAGCATTCGTTAATTTATGGTCTGACTGGTCAGCTAGCTAGAAATGGAATGCCAAGAGTTAGTTATAGACACAATAAAACAAGGGATTTTATCAAAACAATACGTCATTTATTTCCACTTACATAAAGGTGAGGCCTGATACCCGTGGCGTGTTAGGTAGGCCTTAGGCGGGTGGAAGATCTGTTTTTAAAGGGTGGTTTAACAGGATCCCGGAAGTGTGAGGGGAAGGCCTGTCCAAGAGTGACAAGTTGGCATGGCGACGAGTGGAACTGTGTGAGAGAGAGACAGACAGAGAGAGAGAGAGCGAGAGCCGGGCACTTGGTGGACACACTATCTTCCAATCTGGTTATCACGGGCGCGAGCTACCAAAGACTGACGATGGGAGATGCGATAGTGCGGTAACTCGAGACCCCTCGGTTGGTTCCGGCTAATCTCAACAACCACCTGGCAACCCTTCTTTCAGGGTCGTGCCGTGTCCCAATAAATGGTAAGTATTCTGTTATACCCTCCCTCGCCCGCGGAGGTTCGGATATATAGCTGAAATTTCCTTGATGTTGTCCAATTCTGATGCAGTCTCGAAAAGAAAAAGAATTTATACAAAATTTTGTAATTCTACTGTCCTCCTCTTGAGGTTTTTCTTAGTAGTTTTAATCTAGAAAAATAGGTTACATCTCATATGGATCAGTTCAACTATTAGATTTCGGGGAATTGATATCGTAGTTCTTTACAATTGTTCCAGTTTAGTGTTGGAGGTACCTGTACACTAAATGTTTTTTCGTATCTGATTCTCCTTAATGATCATCTTCTTTCTGAAACAATTATAAAAAAACCGAAATCTCGTCCGTGTAGTCGATTGCCGAGTAAACTGTGGATTTTAGTTTATTAACAAATAGTCAGAGAAGTTTGTTTCCTGTTGTAAGATTTTGAGTTCTGTGTTCCACTCTTAGGACAGTGAGACTTGCATTTTTCTGAAAGGTAAAGTTCTGTTCTCTCTCATTTTTTTCCTAATATCTAGTGAATCACATTTATTAGGTTCGATTCAGTCAGTTGTTGAGTTTTGAGTCAGTTTTGTTCTTAATGCTATTGATCCCTTGCCTTTTTGCACATTTTTTAAGTTTAAGTATTCTATTTTGAATTCGTTAGTATTTTCTTCACCTAAGTGGCATTATCTGTATTTACGCGTTCTAGTTTTAAATCGTTTAGGTTCCATTCACATATACTTTTTCATTTGAGCTTTTTCAGTTCGTAAATGGTTAGGAAGACTTTCTTTTTATTAATAACAGTGGTCCTTCGTACTTATCGTAAGGCTTACCTGCTTTTATGTCTATCTTATTTGATAGTTTTGTTACCACTTTTAGTACCTATTTTATATTCTAACGGTATTCTTGCTAAGTTATAACTATTCACTTGTCTTTTATTTTCTATGTCCAAAGAACCTCGCACAATTTACGCTAATCCTTCGATGGCACACTTAGCGACACGTAACATAGCTAGCACACTGGGGTCTTTTTTACCCCAAGCAAAACGGGTTCCCACAAAGAGCCCATTTATTGTTTTGAGTGACTAAATTTTTTACACACTCTTTTTGACCCCAATGTGCCATCGAATGGTTAAAATCCGGCCCTAGTGAAACTGGCTAAAATTGCAATATAATATAGTTCAAAGCCTCCTCATCAAAAAATCCTAATGGGTACTAGTCCAAAAAATCAAAATTTTGGGAGACAGGCTGAATGAGAAAAATATGCTTACAAGCCAATCGAATATCCCGATTGAAACTTGAAGATGAGGTGCAGATTTTTCAATAAACTGTGATTAGCAGAATCACTGGCAATACTAGAAGCACTGTTAAGACCAGTCCAGCTAATAAGGCCAACAAAATGGCGCTGTCCTGGTAATAATAGGCGAAATCATGGCGCTGTCCTGGCAATGTAAATACTGTTCAAAATATAAAAGGTGGAAGACAGTTCAGTCAATGAATACAAGAATCTAGATTAGTCCAATTATCAAAGCAAAAGCCAGTCCAGCTACTAAAGGCAATATAAAGGGACTTATCCAATCGGCCTCCCCTGTGTCGCTGGAACGTGACCGCCGGTTTGAATAGTGACCGGCTGGTGCTGCCTCTCGTAGTTTCCGCGGAATCATTGGCCCGTGTCGGTCTACGTTCGCCCTCTGCGGCGTGATCTCTATGGTGGCTAGCAAACGACCGGCTGTCAGTGTCGTCTGCCTTTTGTTTACCAGATCGACGGTTTCTCGTCCTCATGGTAATGCTCAGACTTTAGTTTTTTATAAATGCTGCGGTACTGCGCGATAGCAACAAAAAAATCAGAAAAATCAAGTGCGACTGTCTCTCGGTTTGTGGCTACCGATTGAAAGAGAGCGTGGTGTGTCGTTCGTCAAGCTCGCAGTCTCGTTTCCTCTGGGCGACTTTCCCCGGCACTTCGCTGATTGGCTGCTTGCTTGGCGCTATCCTGGGATTGGTTGATTTGAATCTCGGCTCTCTCTTTCTGCTCGCGGTGCCTGTTTGATAGAGGATGCAGCGGCGGTTCAATGTGTACTCGGTAACTAATAGAAAAGTATCTAAAGGGTAGATCCTTTCATTTCCGGTAAATAAAGAAGCTCGATCCCTGTCTGGAGCGAAGGTGTCTGCATCGGCAAAACAGACGGCAACTATTCTAGGGCAATCATACCTGCTTGACGTCCTCATCGCGGAAGTCTTGAAGTAGGCGGGACTCTTAGTCCAGTGCTTCAAGCGTCGAAGGCCCTGTTAGCGGATATGATGACTGCCCCCAACAAATGAATTATTGGTGCAGACCCAAGTGCTCCTGGCTGCTTCTCCTTCTTCCTGGTATCTTATCCTGCTTCTCCTGGTGCTCCTGGCTAATAAGTTCGTTCCCAAAGCCTAGAGAAAATGATCCGGATTCATCCCTGGCTCTAGAATCATCTCAGATTTCCATCCAGGTCCCGGCAATATTGGAGACAGCAAACGGCAATGCGGGTCCCAGATTCAATTTCATATCTCAAATCTTAATTTTGAGTGTCAACAGCGAGAAAATTCTAGTCCTCTACAGGCCTACAGAGTTTCAAAATATCTCAATCTCCCTCGTTGAGAATATCGTTAAAGCCAAGGTCATAAATAATAAACAATATATATTGATTTAAAATTTTGCTTTGTTGCATGCTGTTACCATGAACGAATAGTACTCAACACCATCTACTGACTTGAGTGAACAACTTTTTCTAAAAACTCTATATCTGAGTTTTTTTGGTGATGAATCTCCATGCCCTTTTTCCGAGAATTAACCGATGTACGGCTTCCCAAAAGAAACATTTTCTTTTTCCAGTCTTTTTTTCGTATCGTATGTTGTTTGGCTTTAAATTTAAATTTTCGTTTGTTTTTTTGGGATATTAAAAGACAATTTTGATTTTATCGAAAAATGTCAGTTAGATAAATTTT
>JAAAKG020139873.1:0-12249 GCA_010014905.2 Druon quercuslanigerum | reverse complement strand
TCTGCCTCTGGGCACGCTGCCATTTACTTTACCTTGATATACCTGTTTCGTTAGTCGTCCATCCTTCATTCTCTCAAAATGCCCGAACCATCTGAACCGATTTCTTTCCCATGTGTCAACTAGCGTTTCTTCCGCACCACATTTCTTAAGGATTATCTCGTTATTTACTTTCTCCGTCTGAGTTTTCCCACATATTATGCGCAGGAATCTCATGTCGATCGCATTGATCAATAATCACTTACATTTTATTTATATCAAAAGTGTAGTTTCCAATGTAATTTAATTTCAAGAGAAGCCCGTCATGTGAAAAAGTATATTAATAAACATTTAATAAACAAAAGTGCAGTTTTTCATTATTTTTCGAGTTGTTTGATGGAAAAAACCTGTTTTTACCGAAATGTACCAAGAGATGAATTGATCAATAATCGCTTACATTTTATTTATATCAAAAGTGTATTTTCTAATATAATTTGATTTTAAGAGAAGCCCGCAATGTAAAAAAGTATATTAGTAAACATTTAATAAACAAAAGTGCAATTTTTGCAATATTTCGCCAGAGTTTTGACAGAAAGAATACCTTTTTCACAGAATCCTACATAATTTGATCCAGAATGAATTGTACAATTTGGATATTTTTCCGCTATAAATAAATCAAAATACTTTACAGTTTTCGCAAGGATATACTCAAATTCGGTTTTTTTTGTATTACTTGAAATAAAATTTAAAACTGGATTAAATAAATATTTAACTATTCAGCATATGGGTATTAATTCTCAAATAAAGAAAATTTGTATAAATACCTAGGTACCGATCTACTAAAAATCCGGTTTTCCATAGAATTTTCCCTGATTTACTTTACTTTGATTTCGGCAAAAACTTGTCTAAATAAATAAATAATTCGATCTTCTTTAATTGATATCATGTTCACTATTAAATTCCGCATGGCGGGCTTCTCCTCTTTTGAGCATCAAAAATTTTCGGAATTAGATAATCTAAGATTTTGTTAATAAAAATTAAAAAAAAAATTTTAATTAATTTATTTTCAAGAGAAGCCTGCCGTAGACTTAGGTTTATTTTTGACGATGCAAAAAAAAATTTGAATTTATTCATTATTTTGAGGGCGGCTTGGTCGAAACTATTTGGAGGAAGTTACCGTTTCACCTTCATAGTCTGCCATAGCACTTTTCTGTTCAGTGAGTAAAACGCTGCTTTGAAATCTACGAACAAAGCGACTAGTTTCCCTTTCTTTCTCCCTAAATCTTTGTTAACTAAGTAGTTAAGCACGTAGATGTTGTCTATAGTTCCCACCCCTTTTCTCAATCCGGTCTGATTGCGTGGGATACTTTCTTTTTGTTCTACCTGACTCTCCAAACTTTTTCTTAAGATTTCTGCACATATTTTATACCCGACTGGCAAGAGAGTGATCCCTCTATATTTAAAAAAATTGAATACAAATACTCATTTCACAATATCAGAATCATTTGAAAAATTATTCAATTGAAATTGTCCTATTTTGAATACAAATTAACTTTTATCATGCAACTTATATTAAATATTCAATTATATAGCCTTCAAGTAATAAATTATTTTATGTTATTCAACTTTAAAAAACTGATTTTAAACTTTATTGAATTTAGTATTCTGAAACAATTCATCAGCTATTAATCAAATAATTATCTCACAACATAAAAAGTATTAAAGAATTATTTTCATGGAAACATTTTAAATAATTTTTACATTATACTCTCATTTAAATTCTAAAATGCATTTCTGCACATGTAGCTTATTAATAACCATTCTAACTATAATTTAAAAAAATATGTACATACAAAATTATATAAATGTAAAAGAAGTATTTAAAAGTTTACATAATATGCAAGCGAATAATATACTTATGTTATTTAATATAAAATAATTTAAATCCGATCTTTATGTACTTTGATATCGTGAACATAATAATCAATATCATCAAAATTATTTTCATTGAAACAATCAAATAATTTTTACTTTATATTTTTTAATACAAACCTTCAGTTTTTAATATTTGGATTTGTTAATATATTTTTTAATTATTCCAGGAAATTTAATTTTTAATATAACACATTATTAATTAATCTGTCATTTCAAATGAATTTAAATAATTATTTTACTTCGTCACAAATACTTTAAAAAATTAAATAATTCTAACTGATTATAATGAAGATGTTTAAAATAAAAACGAACTTTTAGCATACAAATTCTACTCGACATTCAATTACATAACCCTAAAGTAAATAATTAATCATTTGAATCTACTTAAAACCAATTACGATTATATCCATATGTAATTTAATATTGTGAAAAAAGTCAAGCATCAGACACATTTTAAAATTATTTAGGTGAAATAGGGGTATTTTAAATACAAATAAACTTTCATTATACAAATTATAGGCATTATTCAATTACACAACCTTCAAATAAATAATCCATTTGTGGCTTTATCTCAGAAAATTAAAATTTAGTCTTTATGTAATTGGATCTTGTGACAAGTATTAATCAGTTAATAATATTTATTAATCATTTCACAATATTGACATTCATAAATAGTGATTATTATTAGAATATTCAAATAATTTTCAATTTTGTTTTTAATTTTTAAAAAATTTGTCGTACATTTTATTTATTAAAAATTATTAAAAAGTTTTCAACTATTTCAACAATTTGTAACTTGTAGCAGTACTTAATCGAAAACAAATCCATTAAAATATTAAAATAATTGTTTCCTTATATTTTTCTGAAAGTTGAAAGTATTAATGAGCTTTTAAAGTAATTACATAAAAACTTAAAACATATTCACTTACTATTTTGAAAATTGAATTCAGATAATTATTTCACAACATCGGAAATATGTAAAAATTTATTAAATTGTAATTCATTTTATTTTATTATGAGAAAAAAATTGACGTATTATTCATTATAATAATTCTTTAGGAAATAACAGCTGTGATTGAAAGTAAAAGTAAAAAGACACAAATCGACATAATTATCGGCGGTCCATAAAAGTAGATGTCTGCTTTTCAGTTCAATGAATTGCAAGCGTTAAAAAAGAGGCTGCCATAAATCGAACAACGGTAAAAAATTCACCATGTGCACTTCACAATGACGGTTACGAGTTTTTATATATAGGATCGGATAAAATCTGCCTTTTAATTTGAAAATTTTATTATTAAGTTCTGGGTTCAGAATTATTCTCTTTTTTCAACATTCGTCTATTTAGTAAAAGATTCTCTTAATTGGACAGAAAGTTTCGCCATTTTAAATATAATATCCGGCTTATGATATGAAATTTCTTTATTAAGTTTCAGGTTCAGAATCAATCTTTTTTGGTGGCAATTCAACTATTTTGTGAAACAATTTTCTATTTGGACAGAAAGTTCCATCATTTGTTTTTAAATTTCGTCTTTTAATTTGAAAATTTTGTTTAAAAATTTTGGGTTCAGAATAAATCCCTTTCGGTTAACAATCCAACTATTATGTTCGACAATCACCTAATTGTACAGAAAGTTCCATCTCTTGAATTATAAAATCCGCCTGTTAATATGAAACTTTTGTTATTTAATTCTGGATGCAGAATTAATCACTTTTGTTTACAAATTTAACCACTTTGTTGAACCTTCCTCTAATAAGACAGATATTTCCATCTTTTTCATTATGCAATGCACCTTTTAATTTAAAACTTTTGTTTTTAATTCCTGGGTACAGGATTAATCCCTCAAATCATCCTTTTAATTTGAAAATTTGACTTTTAAGTTCTGGGTTCAGAATTGATCTCTTTCTATTGCAATTTCAAAATTCAAATTCACCTTATGCTAAGAAAATTTAGGATTTAAATCAGAAGATCAGAATCAATCTATTTCCTTAAAAAATTAAACTATTTTGGTAAAGAGTCTTCTAATTAGAAAGAAAGATTCTTCTTTTCACTTATAAAATCCGCCTTTTAATTTGAAATCTTTCTAAATTCTGGGTTCGGAATTAATCCCTCTCGATTTAAAATCCAACTATTTTGTTAAACATTCTCCTAATTGGACAGAAATTTCCAGGTCTTGATTTATAAAATTCGTCTTTTAATTAACAAATTTTGTTTTAAATTCTAGTTTTAGTATTGATCCCTTTCGGTTAAAAATCCAACTATTTTGTTAAGCATTCTCCTAATTGTACAGATAGATCTATCTTTTTACATTCTCATCAAGAGAAGTTATTACATTTGTGTAAAATTTGAGACTCCCGGTGTTTGTCAAATGTCCACGTTTTGAGACCACCTATACCGCAAACACAGATTTTTACGAATGTGTCTGCCTGCATGTATGTATTTATGTATGTTTATCAGGATGTGAGCACGATAATTTTTGAAAAATTTAGTCTATTCAATTAGCCTGGTGCACACTCAGTGATTGTCAAAAACTTAAGGTCAAGTTCGTTAGCCAGATATTTTGAATAAAAGTTTTGAAAGTAAGAGCATTTTGAAAATTTTTTAGAAATTTTTTTACAAAATTTGAAAGTTATATCTGCGCACGTTTATAACTCTCAAATTCGAACAACTTTTTCTATTGAAATTTGTCGATCAAATGAAGTTTTCAGATATATCATTTTCAGTATCCAAAAAAAGAAACGAAAATTATCATCCTCAGCCAGACAACGCACGATAGGAAAAAAAGTCAAGGCAAAAACAATGTTTCTTTTTACACACCCTGCAGGACCGTCACGAAAACTTTTGGAATTTTCTTGAAAAATCGAAAATTCAAATTTTGAGCAGCAAAAACACACTAAAAGATTAAAAATTCTATTTTACGGTCAAACTGTGCAAGATACGACAAATGATGATTGAGCCACAATTTTACGCTCAAAAAAATCTACAAATTTGCTATGGGTGACATTTTGACAGGATATGTAGTTTTTATTTTATTCTTAAAAAATAACATTAACAGTGAAAAAAATTGCCCGGTGAATGAGTATTATCCAATCAAAACTTTTCTTATATAATTTATTTTGTATGTGGTGTGTATGTTTTCCATTTATTTAATTTTTTTATGTTCTCAATCCTATTTCTAACGATTAAAACAACAAAATATCTATCAAAAAACATTATTCATGGCAAATTATTTAATTTTTACATTCTCATCTAGAGAAGGTATTATATTTGTGTAAAATTTTAACTCCCGCCCCCAGTTTTTGTCCAATTTCAACGTTTTGAGACCCATGAACCGAAAAGACAGATTTTTACGAATAAGACTGCCTTTATGTATGTATGTATGTATGTGTTTTGACTTGCAGTTGATAAATTAAAAAATAAATAAATAAGTCTGGGTGTTTTGTAAATAAGGTTATGGAAACAAAATATAATGTATATTATATTTATTATTATTGCACAAAACTTTACATGTCATGGTGGCTTTACATGTTATCTTGAGTACGAGAAGTGAAACTTGTTAGGCTAACTATGCAACGAGCTGCATAGGTCAATTTCTCATTAGAGACTAAAGTGACGGTTTCGGTTTCGGATGTGGCACGGTCTCGATGGCTTCGAGTGACTGATTCACTTCCGATCGTTGACGGAAAACGACGAAATGGAAATACCCAAAAAAAAAACCCGATGTTGAGACCCAAGGGTCGAGAGGCCCTTGGTCACCTGGTTAGCAGACGAGTACAGTCAAAAAACAGGCAAACGATTTATGAACCTTGAGAGCAATATCTAATGACAGAAAAGGTCTTACAGCGATCGATGATCGTGCTTTCAGACGGTCTAGGCAGCTTATTGCAATAAAAGCATAAAGGGGAAACTTAAGAATGTTCACTTCTAGTAAGCACTTAAATACCTAAGTTAACCTCTGTGATTTTGAAGACAGCTGTTCCTAAATTTCGTTCCTAAAATAAACTTGAACTACCTGCGTTTAATAAACTAGAGTATTACAACAAGTTGGTAGACTAACTTAAACGAGACATCGGCTGGTTGATAATAAAAACTTATTACATTCTGTGTTAAAAAACCCAATCTTGACAATTAGATATTTGAGTGAATAAAAAATACCTTGCAGCCATAATCTCAAGACTAGTTTTATAAAACTACTATCAATCAACTTCAAATACAATGATGGGGAGCTTATATAACTAAATAAACTAGAAGAATCTAATAGAAAAAGTACGTACTCTAAGATGCGAGTGTAAAGTAGCAAAAAGATTTCGAAGTTATAAATACTCAATAATCCTTATCGACAGTTTGATAATTGAAATAGACTCCGAACCCCTCAGTTGTCGATTGGCAACGGATAAACTGAAATTAAGGATCGCTTATAGATTCCGGGGACGCTTCGCAAGGTGACAGAGTGTATAACTCCATCCTTTCCCGGATGGGTGGCAGTGAAGCGACCCAGCTTCTACATCATAGGTGGCAAATTATCTTCTGTAATAACCACGAGCGTTCCGACCTTGATCATGCTCTGATCGGTTGTCACTTGCCACTTACTCCTGGAAATTAATTCAATGAAGTACTCCTTATACCATTGGTCCCAAAAATGTTGCCTCATCTGATGTGCAAGTTGCATACAATGGAGTAAGAGGGCGAGAGTTGAGTATCGCTTAAATCTCAGTGACATACGTGTGAATTTGCTCATACGTCAGTAATGAGTTGCCAATTATCCGCGTGAAATGCAGTTTCAAGGGTTACACTGAGGCTTCCCAAATACTACCGAAGTGTGGTGCTCTAGGTGGTTAGAAAGGCTATGTAATCCCTTTCTTAGATAAGTAGTTTTGCACCCCTTCATTTTGTTCTAGTAATTCGATTTGTTTACAGAGATCCTCTAGTTCATTGTCCGCGCCAACAAAGTTGGTAACATTTTCAGAAGAAACTGAACTAGGCAAACCTCTGCGAGAGAAAAAACGAGACAGGCATGCAATAAAAGTCTCTGTTGGTAAATCACTTGTCGCTAAACAGACGAAGATCGGGACATACGTTTTTACTTTGGTACGATTCCTGTGGCGATGTTCCCTCACAAAAAATGGTCCGCAATATCCACTCCCACATGCTCAAAGGGTCTTGTAAAAGAAACGCGATCTTTGGGTATATTTCTCATCAAATAATTCTTCTCACGAGGTTTTGCGCTAAAGCATGTTACGCATTTTCTGATGATGTTTCTCGTCATATTACGACCGCCGATGGGCCAATACGTTTCACGGACTGCGATTAAAGTTGCGTAATATTATAATTTTTAGGAAGAACGATTGGGTGTTTTTTCGAATCAAGAATGTTCGTGTGAACGAGTCTCCCTCCCACTCTTGGAACACCATCATCTAAAAAAGGGTTTAATCGAACAAGAGGACTTTTTAGATCGACGAATTGATGGCGCGATAAAGCACGCAATTCTTGCGGAAACGCTTCGGCCTGAGTTAGTTTAATAAACGCCTGTGATGCCGCATCAAGTTCTGTTTGTGAAAGTCGACCCGCTATTCTTGCTAACTTATCTTTGTTTTTAGGATTATTAAAAAATCTCAAACAGCACGCGATTGCGGATTGAAGATTTTTAAAATTACTGACACTTTCTAGCAGATTTGATTCGAATAGCGTAATTTTTAATGATATAGTTGGTTGAATTTCGCAAACTTCCGATTTTTCGTGATTTTTAATATTGAATTGGGGCCACGCATCACCTTTTTTGCTAAGCCAATTTGGACCTTGGGACCAGAATTTTTTGTTGAGAAATTCCTGAGGTCCTTGACCACGGGAGATCAAGTCTGCTGGATTATCATGTTTAGGTACGTGTCGCCAGTTTTTTCTTGAATTTCGGCCACGCGATTGGCCTGAAAAGTTTTTAAAGCACGCGGTGACATGTTTATCCAATTTAAGGCAATGGTAGAATCAGAACAAAAATAGATTTTGGAAAATTTCAATTGCAAAGATTGTACAGTGGCGCTGTATAGATTTGTCAATAAAAGAGCTACACACAGTTCCACTTTTGGGAGTTTCCTAGTTTGATTGCCTTGAGTGCTCAACGATCTTAAATAGAGACAAGCACCATAAACCTTCTCACTAGCGTCGCAAACCCCATGCAACTGAATCTCGGTAGAATTTGGAATCATGATACACCGATCGAACCTGATATCATTCAACAATGACAATTCGTTTCTGTATTGGATCCAACCTTCTTGAACATCGACTGGGACAGGTGTGTTCCATGTGAGTTTGCATTTCCAAAGTTGTTGGATCAAAATTTTTGCGGACAAAATTACGTGCCCTAATAAACCTAATTGGTCGAATAACTTAGCGGTTTGAGATAAAATCATTCGCTTTGTTATTATATCGCTAGAACTTGGCCGGTTGACAGTATATAAAATTGAATCAGTTTTCGCACTCCAGTGTATCCCTAATGTTTTTATTGTTTCTGTCGGGTCAAGGAATAGGTACGTCATTGAAGCTTCATCTGAAAAATTATTACATAAAGTAGGATGATTTGAGGCCCATTTTCGCAGATTGAAATTTCCGTTATTTAAAAGAGTACTTAGTTCGTTTCAGAGTTCCAGAGCGTCTTGAAGAGTATGCACTCCTTTTAAAAGGGCATCCACATAGAAGTCGCGTTTGAGAATAGTGGATGCAATTGGATGGAATTCACGTTCGTCATGGTTAAGTTTGTGTAGCGTGCGAATTGCATTGAATGGTGCTCAAGCTGTGCCGAATGTAACCCTGTTCAGCGAATAAATTTTGATAGGTTCGGAAGGATCTTGCTGTGAAAAGATTTTTTAGAATAGACTGTCCTCTTGCGCTACACGAATTCGTCTCTACGTTTGTTGTATGTCCGCCGTCATGGCATACAGAAATATTCTGAATCGAGCAAGAATGGAAAACATATCCTCTTGTATAGTAGGACCTCCATGAAAGTATCGTTTAAAGATATACCAGTCGATGTTTTGGCGGATTTGTCAAGTACAACTCTGGCTTTTGTAGCAAGGCTACTTTCCTTTACTACTGCGTGATGCGGGAGAAAGTATCCCTGATTTGAAACTAAATGATTGCGAATCAATGACATAGGATTGTCAGTGAGATAGCTATGCATGCATTCTGAGTATTAAGATTTGAAAGTATGAAGGGGAAGCTTAAGAATTTTCACTTCTAGTAAGCACTTAAATACCTAAGTTAACCTTTATGATTTTGAAAATAGCTGTGCCTAAATGTCGTTCCTAAAATAAAGATAAACTAAATTTTTCCTTTCGACGAGTCTCATAAGAAATGATATATAATTGTTCCGACGGAACAGTATATATGTATGTATGTATGTATGTATGTATGTATGTATGTATGTATGTATGTATTTATGTCTGCATGCATGCATGTATGTATGTATGCATCTATGCATATCAGGCTGTGAGCACGATAACTTTTTAAAAAATTAATCTATTCGATCGGCCTTTGGCACACTCTCTGAGTGGCCGAAACTAAAGGTCAAGTTCGTTAGCCAGCTATTTTGGATAAACATTCAAAAAGTGAGAACATTTTGAAAATTCTTGAGATAATTTTTTCGAAAATTTGATAATTATATTTGCGTGCGTTTATAGTACTCTAAAATTCGGACAATTGATTCTTTTAATGACCAGTGTGTCAATGCATGTAAATTCGAGAAGATGGTGTTTCAATTTTTAATCTTTCTATACGTACAAATGTGGTTCAAAAGTTTCAAGTCAGTGAATTTACTTCAATGCGTCAGTGCGCAAAGGCTTCAAAATTGGTTAATGCGTCTAAATTCGTAAGAGTAAACATACCCTCGAATTCGCCACAATTCGTCACGGAGAATTTCAGCAAGTGTTAACTTATACAAATTTAACCATAACGGGAAAAATAGCGCGCGGAGCATATAGAATTTATTGTAAATGTGTAGTAAATTCTCCCGTAGCTCAGTGGGGACAAGGTGGTTTTATACACGAGAGATCGCTTGACCAGGCATTCATATGAATTCAGAAGCGCTTAACTAGCGTTGTCTTAATTCGTCTAAATGCGGCTAACTACGTTCAATAGAATCAGAGAATGGGATTCAAGCGCATTAAAAAATGTTAATTTATCCCAATCCGTAGCAATCCTTTCTTTTTTTCTGGGTAATGTCCGTGAAAAATTTTTGTTTTTTTGTCCTACTTTGATCAATATAAATTTCACAACTAGTCCACTGACAACATTGAAAATTGCTTGCAGGGTTTACAGCACTGTCGGTACTTCTCCAAATTAGTAATTAAAAAAAACAACTTATGTTAGAATTCCAATTATTTAGGATCAGAGAAATCTTCCTTTGTGCCCTCTAATTATTGCGCCAAATTTTCAACACGATATCTCATTCCATGTAGACG
This sequence comes from Druon quercuslanigerum, assembly GCA_010014905.2. Lineage (NCBI taxonomy): Eukaryota > Metazoa > Arthropoda > Insecta > Hymenoptera > Cynipidae > Druon > Druon quercuslanigerum. The sequence goes on along the minus strand of JAAAKG020139873.1, from coordinate 1,890 downwards.
TAAGTTGTGAAAAAAAGTACCAATATAGCTTCCACTTTTCCTGTAATAAATTTTTTTTTTAATATCCATCGAAACAAAGCAGATACATGCACTTTATTGCCTCCTCTTTATTGCCTCCTCTTTATTTTCTTTTTAAATAAACTTCAAGAGAAATTTAAAAAAGGTTTTTAAACATAACAAACGATTTCCTAAAATTTCTATAAATAATTTAGAAGATTCTAAAGTAAATTCAAGAAATATTAAGTAGATTTTAAAATATTTTCGAAAGTCTTCAAGAGAATAAACAAATTTTCTTGAAATTTCTGCGAAAATTTAGAAGAATATAAGGTAATTTTTTTAAATTTGGAATCATATCTGAAAATTTTGATAAAAATTCGTGTAACTTAAAAATATTTTCAGGAATTTAAGACGTTTTAAATAGATTACAAATATTTGAAAACTCGAAAACATTCACTAAAATTTATCAAATATTTCTTGATTCCTTCCCAACTTCCAAAGGTCATAAACATCTTTTAAAAAGAGTGGAATTTGTCATAATATTAAGTAAAATCCTGTAAAATATTATAATTTCTTTACAGTCTTCTACAATCATTGCTGACAAGTCTGAAATATTTAAAAATCTTTAAAATTTTCTGAAGAATCTTATAAAAATTATATTTACATAAATGTAACAACAAAGCGAGTATACTCATTTTCTTGTTCTCAATTGTCAGAATTTAATTTCAACGTGGATTTATAACACCACTTCGAATAATAATTTTCAATTAATTTGAGGTTAGTCAAAAATAAAAATTTTTTTAAAACAATTTCATTATTTATTTACGCAGGCGATAGCCTCTGCACAAGTGCGCTAAAGCCACTTTGAAAAACCGATATGTTTAGATATAATATTTTTAAAATATTCTTATCTTACCTTGAAAAGCAGTGAACGACATACGTATCTCTCAGTGAACGACACCTAACAGAAGGAAGTTGTCAGGGAATTATACGCATTTTTTATTGATAGCTATGTGACTATGATTGCTATTTGCTTTCTCATTTCTAGGACATCACCTTCTAAGAATCTTTAATATTCAATATCTTTTGATTGATTTTTGATTTCCGAACCTCAAAAATCTATCAACGACACCCCAGAATGAATTTTGCAAATTCGTGAACTGATCAAATGAACATAACCACGCAATTTCGAAGATATTCCTTTTCAATAAAAACTTTGTCTTTTATTTTCAAAAACACCCATAATTATCCAAAATAATGTTTTTTATTGTCTAAAGCAACTTAATTACATAATATTTTTTACAAATAAGTTTCTAAATTCCTTTCTAAATTCAAAATAAATACCGGTGTCGTTCACGAAATGTTGGATGTCGTTTACTGAAAATATGGTGTCGTTCACTGAATTTGAATAAAATATTTTAAAATAAATATAACAATAGTTTGGAAAAGAATAATTATATTACTGGGCACTGTCTGAAAATGGAAAAAATCTGTCCTTTCTGATGAATTCATCTTAGTTAACAAACAATAAGCATATAAATTAATATTCTCCTATTTCTAAAAACTTTTTCTGAAGGTGCCAGTAATACCGCTGTTTACACTACTTAAAAGAAAACACCTAAGCTTACTTGTATGTATAAACAAATTTTATAAGAGTTTCCTTCTACGAAAAAAGTCTAATTTAGGTCTGACCTTTATTTTTGAAAGTCAAACTTCTCTTCAAAAAAGTGGTTACTATTGATAAAAAGGGCGTGAAACAACATTTTGAAATTGTAGTAGATTGCGTTCTTTCTACTACTATTTAAACAGTCAAAAATCGCCCTTGTGATTCGAATGTTGACGATGTGCTTTGCTGAGACGTAGATGTTGTTTCGCCACTCAAAATCTGATCGC
>JAAAKG020139872.1:0-12250 GCA_010014905.2 Druon quercuslanigerum | reverse complement strand
AGGATTTGAAGATTTTAAATAGAGATACAATTTTTAATAATGGGGTTGATATTAAAAATAATACATAAGTTGTAAAAAAAAGTCTTAAAACAATTTCAATTAATTGAATTTTTAATATTTAAATTAATAAACTTTCTAACATTTTTAAATATTTCAAAGATTTGAAACGATTAATAATTTTTGTGTAAGATTTCAAAAGATTTCAAAAAACGTCACAAAGATTTTAAGGGTTTAAAAATTAAAAAAAAAATTTTTTTATTATTTTAAATTATTTCCAAATTTGATTTATCCTTGATATTTTTTAAACCTTAAAAATTTGGAAATTTCCTTAAATTTTTTACGTGAATCTTAAAGATCCATTTTTTCTCTTAAAACGTTAAATTGAAATGCGAAGAGGTTTCAAAATATTTCTATAGATTTCAAAAAGATTGAAAGATTTTAAAATGATTTAAAGGATTTTGAACATTTCACAAAGATTTCACGGATTTCAAATATTTCAAAAAGCCAAACTAATACAAAATATTTCAAAAATATTAAGAATTTTTTTTAAAGATTTCAACTGATTTCAAAAAATTTCACAAAGATTTCAAGGGTTTCAAAATTTGAAAAATGTTTTTAAATATTTCAAATGATTTCATAAATTTTTCAAAAGACTTCACAAAGATTTTAAGGATTTAAATTTTTTTAAAAAGGCGTGTAAACTAGATTTATAAGATTTCAAAAAGATTTCGAAGATGTCATTAAGATTTCAAGGATTTGAAGATTTTAAATAGAGATACAATTTTTAATAATGGGGTTGATATTAAAAATAATACATAAGTTGTAAAATTTCAATTAATTGAATTTTTAATACTTAAATTAATAAAGTTTCTAACATTTTTAAATATTTCAAAGATTTGAAACGGTTAAAAATTTTTGTGAAAGAGTTCAAAAGATTTCAAAAAATGTCACAAAGATTTTAAGGGTTTAAAAATTGAAAAAAAAATTTCAATAATTTAAATTATTTCCCAAGGATGTTAAGGGTTTCAAAATTTGATTTATCCTTGATATTTTTTAAACCTTAAAAATCTGGAAATTTCCTTAAATTTTTTACGTGAATCTTAAAGATCCATTTTTTCTCTTGAAACGTTAAATTGAAATGCGAAGAGGTTTCAAAATATTTTACAGATTTCAAAAAGATTGAAAAATTTTAAAATGTTTTAAAGGATTTTGAACATTTCACAAAGATTTCACGGAATTCAAATATTTTAAAAAGCCAAACTAATACAAAATATTTCAAAAATATTTAAATTTTTTTTTAAAGATTTCATAAAGATTTCAACTGATGTCAAAAAATGTCACAAAGATTTCAAAGGTTTCAAAATTTGAAAAATGTTTTAAAATATTTTGAATGATTTCACAAAGATGTTAAGGGTTTCAAAATTTTAAATAAAAAAAAATATATTTAAATTGATTACACAAAGGTTTCAATAGATATTACCTGAAAAAATTCAAACTTTATTACACTTAATTCCAGCGATCTTGAAAACCTGGAATTTTCCTTGATTTTTTTTTAACTTTAAAAATCTGGAAATTTCTTTCAATTTTTCACGAGAACCTTAAATTTGATCTATTTTTTTGCGTTTGAAACATTAAATTGAAATGCGAAGAGATTTCGAAATGTGACAAAAGATTTCTAAAGATTTCAAAATATTTTACAGATTTCAAAAAGATTGAAAGATTTTAAAATGTTTCAAATATTTTAAAAAGCCAAAGTAATACAAAAGATTTCAGAAATATTTCAAAAATTTTTCAAAAATTTCATAAATATTTCAACTGGTCCCAAAAGATGTCACAAAGATTTCAAGGATTTCAAAGATTTCAGTATTTCAAGGATTTTGAAGATTTTAAATAGAGATACAATTTTTAATGAAGGGGGTGATATTAAAAATAATACATAATTTGTAAAAAAAAAGTGTTAAAACAATTTCATTTAATTGCATTTTTAATATTTTAATTAACAAAGTTTCTAACATTTTAAAATATTTCAAAAATTTGAAACGATAAAAAATTTTTGTATAAGAATTCAAAAGATTTTTAAAAATGTCACAAAGATTTTAAGGGTTTCAATATTTGCAAAATGTTCCTAAATACTTTAAATGATTTCACAAAGATGTCAAGGGTTTCAAAATTTGAAAAATGTTTTTTAATATTTCAAATGTTTTCACCAAGGTTTCAAAAGATTTCAAGGATTTCAAAAATTTTTTAAAGGAGTGTAAACGAGATTTATAAGATTTAAAAAAGATTTTGAAGATTTAGTTAAGATTTTAGGGACTTCAACGATTTAATTGTTTCAAGGATTTTGAAGAATTTAAAAAGAGATACAATTTTTAATGAAGGGGTTGATATTAAAAATAATACATAAGTCGTCAAAAAGTGTTGAAGCAATTTCAATTAATTGAATTTTTAATATTTTAATTAACAAAGTTTCTAACATTTTAAAACACTACAAAGATTTGAAACGAGTAAAATTTTTTATATATAATTTCAACAGATTTAAAAAAAAATGACCAAGATATTAATAGTTTCAAAATTAAAAAAAAAATTTTAATATTATAAATATTTCACAAAGATGCTAAGGGTTTCAAAATTTGAAATTTTAAAAAAATATTCTAAATGATTTCATAAAACTTTCAATATTTTACCTGAAAAAATTCAAACTTTATTACACTAAGGTTTAACGACCTTGAAAACCTAGAATTATCCTTGATTTTTTTAAACCTTAAAAATATAAAAATGTCCTTAAGCTTTTCACAAGAACCTTAAATTTGATATTTTTTTTTGCTTTTAAAACATTTAATTGAAATGCGAAGAGATTCCAAAAGTTTACAAAATATTTCTAAAGATTTCAAAACGTTTGAAAGATTTAAAAATGTTATAAAGGATTTTGAACATTTCACAAAGATTTCAACAAGCCAAACTAATACAAAAGATTTCAAAAATGTTTAACAAATTTTTCAAAGATTTTATAAAGATTTCAACTGATTTTAAAAAATGTTACAAAGATTTTAAGGGTTTCAAAATTTGAAAAATGTTTTTAAATATTTGAAAGGTTTTCATAAATGTTTTAAAAGATTTCACAAAGATTTCAAAGATTTCAAGGATTTCCAAAATTGTCAAAAAGGCGTGTAAACTAGATTTATAAGATTTCAAAAAAATTTCAAAAAGATTTTAAATGACTTTAAAAGGTTTTAAAAAAATGGAGAAGATTTTAAAAAAATTTGAATGATTATAAACAAACACAAAGATTTCACAAACAAGAATGAGAGAAAGTTTTTTCAAATATTTTAAAAGTTTCATAAAGATTTTAAAAAAACTTCGCCGACGGTTTAAAATTTGTTTACAAGATTTCAAAAGATTTCGCAAGGATTTCAAAGATTTTTAAAACCCAGATTTCAAAGATTTGAATGGAATTAAAATTTTTTTAGAAGGTTTCAAAAGATTACAAAAAATTTCAGAAATATTAAAAGAATTTTACAACAATTTTAAAAGATTCTAAAATATTTTTAGTTTTTTTAAAAACAATTTTACACCATTTTCTTTACAAGATTACAAAGTGATTTTAAACGAATATAAAAGATTTCACAAATATTTTAAAGAATTCATAAGGATTTCAAAACTTTTCAAGAATTTCAAATATTTAAAATGATTTTAAAGGATTTTAAAAAACTGAGAGATTTTCAAAATATTGGAATGACTTTAAAAAACACAAAAATTTCACAAGCAAGAATTAGAGAAAGATTTTTCAAATATTTTTAAAAATTCATAAAGATTTTAAAAAAACTTCACCGACGATTTATAAATTTTTTAAAAGGTTTCAAAAGATTTCACAATGATTTCAAATATTTTAATGATTTTAAATTAACACAAAAGATTTCAGAAAGATTTCATAAATGTTTAAGACTTCATAAAATTTTTTAATTAATACAAGGATTTCAAAGATTTTTAAAAAGGGCAGTATATGTACACTAGATTTCAAAGATTTGAATCGGATTAAAATTTTTTTAGAAGGTTTCAAAAGATTACAAAAAAATTCAGAAATATTTTAAAGATTTCCAAAAGATTTCAAATGAGTTTAATAGGTTTTAAAAAATTGAGAAGATTTAAAAAAAAATTTAATGATTTTAAACAAACACAAATATTTCACAAACAAAAATGAAAGAAAGATTTTTCAAATATTTAAAAAATTTCGTAAAGGTCTAAAAAATTTTAAAAAAACTTCGATGACGAATAAAAAAATTTTTTACAAGATTTCAAAAGATTTCACAAGGATTTCAAAAAAAATTTAAACGGGTAGTATGTACACCAGATTTCAAAGATTTCAACATATTTCAAAGATTTGAATCGATAAAAAAAATTTTAAGAAGATTTTAAAAGATTTCAAATATTCCAAATATTCCAGTGATTTCGAAAGTTTAAAAAAATTTCATTTCATGAAGATTTCAAAAGGTTTGAAATAATTTGAAAAAGATTTTACAAAGTTTACAAAATTTGTTAAAGTTTCGAAAAGATTTTGTACAGATTTGACAGAAATTTAGAGATTTTGCAAAGATTTTAATTGCAATTTGAAAAAAAACGCAACTAGCTTTCATTATTGTAGGAGAAGAAAATTATAAATAATTGTAATTTTTTTGAAGAATTATTTTTGTTAAATTTTGTTGACTAAAAGAACGAAATATTATTTAAAATAATAATAAATTGTTTAAAGAATTATATTTGTAAAGTCGAATTAATCCTTACCTCTCTGTAGGTCAAAAATGAAAAAATTTAAATATTTCAGAAAAAACCGAAACTTTCTAGCATTATTCAAAGAGAATATTATTTTTTAATTGTTTAAATAATTATGTTCTTTAACTGGAAATGATTATTACCTCACCTTAAAGGAAAAGTGGACAAAAAATGGAACATTTGCGTAAATTGCATCTTTCTAAAACTATTCCCACAGAATATTATTATAAATGATATAAAATTATTTAAACAATCAATTGGATTAAATTTAATTAAATTCTTGGCTCGGTCTACCTAGAAAATAAAAAAAAGTTGAATAATTCGGAAAAAGGCGACTTTTTAACTCTGTTCTAAGAGACAAATTCTAAAAACAATAATCAATTGTTTAAATAATTTATTTAAACATCTTTATCACTGGAAAGTAGTATTTTATATATTAGAAACAATTTATGTAGAAAACCGCAAAAAAAAAATTATAATCGATCTTCCGGTATTATCGACTGAAGGTAATGCAAATTTCTACTTTATCTAGGTCGGTAATGTAGGTTTCTACTAATACCTTTATCGACCTTTGGTAAATGATAATCCCATGATAGCAATATTTGAGTGTTTTTAAATTAAAAATTAATTAAGATTCAAAAAATTCTGTATTTTTAATAATAATTTAAATTTTTGTTTCAGGTGAGTACCTTCATATTGAGATCTCAGCTTGAAATACGTACATGCATGTTCATCGCTTATTTCGATCGTAAGTAACACATTTTTTCCCGAATAATTTATCGAGTTTCTAAAGTTTTTTTGTACAAATAAATTTTTGTACAAATAATTTTTTTATGAAATAAAAATTTACCTCATTTTTTATTTTTTAAGTTTTAAATATCGCATGCTAAAGTTTAATAAAATTTCAAAGAAAAAGAACAAAAATTATGGGTTGATTATTTTGTTAAAATATATAAATTTAGGGATAAGACTTTTAGAAAAAGAATATTTATATTTTGTTAATAAATAAAAAATACGGATTTCTAATTGAAATTTTTTTCCTCTAATTATTAAAATAAAAAATTATTTATTTACTTAAGAAGCTGGGAATTCAATTTTAATCGCAGTAAAATTCAATTTTTCATTATTTTAATAATTTTAGACAATTTATTATGCTCTATTTATGGTATAAAGTTAAATTCTTTTGTTAAAAATTAATTTCTGAAAATGTAACTATTTTGTTGAAAAACATTTTTTTACTCAAAATTTAACTATTCCATTAGAAAATTTAACTATTTTTCTGAAAATCTGATTTTTGTATATTAAAAATTAGATTTTTAACGGAAAATTCAACTATCGGGTTGAAAATTGATACTTTTTTTATTTAAAAATAAAACCATTTGTTCAAAAATTTATGTTTTTTATGGAAAATTCAACTATTTCGTTGAAAATCCACATATTTTGTTAAAGTTCGATTTTCTTGTAGAAAATTATCTTTTTTTGCATGTTAATCATATTTTTTAAATTATTCTTTTCGGTTAAAATTGCAAGTATTCCAGTTAAATATTAATAATTTTAGATAAAAATTTATGTTTTAGGTGGGAAATAAAATTACTTGGATGATAGTTTAAAAAATTTGGTTGAAAATTAATTATTTTTTGTATTGAAGATTCATAATTTTAATCAAAAATTTATTTCTTTGGTTGAAATAAGAACTATTTGATTGAAAATTAGTTTTTTTCTTAATGAAAATTGATTTTTTTCCCGAAAATGTAACTACTTGTTTGAAAATTTGTTTCTTTTTTGGTTAAAAATTATTATTTGTTTGGACTGAAAATTTAACTATTATTCTAGTTTTCCAATAAAAATTTAATTATTCGATTGTTGGTTGAAAAATGATATTTTTTAGTTAAAAATTCATCCTTATAGTTTAAAATTGAACTATTTCAGTTAAATATTTACAATTTTAGTTGAAAATTCATGACTTTTTGAAAATGGAACTATTTTATGAAATTTAATTTTTTTGTTGAAAGTAATTTTTTAACTGAAAATTGAGCTTATTCCGATTAAATATCTCATTGTTTTAGTTAAAAATCTTCAGTTTAATTGAACTTTTTTTTTTATTATAAATTTAATTATTTAATTTTTTGATGACCATTTTGTATTTGTTAGTAAAAATTAATTTTTTCAATGAAAATCCTTTTTTTTTGTTCAAAATTAATTATTTCAACTAAAAGTTTATCTATTCCATTTTTTGTAGGAAATTTTTTTTTTTAGAAAATTTAAGTATTTGTTTCAAAATTCTTTAATTTTTTTGTTTTTATTTTTTATTTTACTTTTGGTTGACCGGGAAAATTTAAAAACTTGACCGGAAATTTGAAATGGTTCGCCGAATCGCCACCCTATTTTTCTTCTTCGCTAAAACTTGGCCTTATTTTTTATGTAAAAAATTAATTAAACTTGATTTTCTACTAATTTTTTTCAGTCTCTTTCTCATTTAAAATCCAGCGAATCGTTAAGCTTGTGCAATATCCACCGTTGTGGAACTTAGTTGGACAATAAAATAGCGTTTCTTGTCAGAAAAATTTTCGCACGGCCCCTGTCCTCTGATTTCATAAATTTTCGTTTCATTGCGAAAATTTCATTCTTTTCCACAAGAAAGTGCGCCTTGCGAACTTCTGCGCTTCGAAAAAAGTCTCTCTGGGATTAAAATAAATGTAGATCTCTACCTTACCCACTTCGAGATAATTCTACCGCTCAAGTGGTTCATATCTGAGCTATGTTTCTAGAAACTTCTCGAAGGAAGCCAAGGACGTGACAGAATTACATTACGAAATATTAAGAAACCAATTTAGCGTAAACATCTTCAAGGTCATTTATCATTTCAATTATGCTTTTCTTATCAAGATTTTCAAGGTTTTATTCTGATTGGTCACTGATAGTTTTACTGCATTAAGTTTTTTAAATTTAAACTGTATTGCGCAGTACAAAATTCAAGCACTAATCAAAATATAACCTTGAAACTGCTTACGAGAAATACACAATTTTTATGATAAAAACCTTGAAGTGATTTACGCGAAATTGCTTTCTCACAATTGCACAATATCATTCTGTGAGTCCATCGAGTCGCTTCGAGAATATTCCAGAAACTTAGCACGGACATGAACCACTTGAGCGGTAGAATGGTCGGTAAAGTAGGGATTTGTAACCTAAAAAGCAATTAATAAATTTTTTAAAAACTCAAGCAAGTTTTATAAACATTTAGAAGTTTTGAGACGATACAAAAATAATGTTATGAAAACAAGATGTAGATTCTTGAACATTTCGAGCAAAAAATGTAGAAGATTTTTAAGAATTTTGAAATGTTTCAAGAAAATAAAAAAAATGTCTTCAGATTTGTCGAAAAATTTTTAATGATGTTTTATTTCACAACATTTATTTTTCAAGAGAATTTTTAAAAAATATTTCTAAAAACTCCAAAAGATTTTCAAAATTATCAAAAAAGACTACGGAAGAGATAAGGCAATTTTTTTAAATTGAAAGAAACTTTTCAAAATATCAGAAAAAATTAGGATTATTTTTAAAAATATTGAGAAGAATGAAAAAAAATGCTGAAAAATGAATCCAGATTTTTTTTTAACAATTTTATGAATAATACAAGTTAGTGTAGATGTTATTTAGTAATTTTTGGAATTTTTACAATTTTAAAAAGATTAAAAATAATTAAAAATTTTTTTCAAGCTTCGATAAGTCTTGAATATCTTTCAAACTACTCAAAATCTGCATAAAATCATATTTAATTACCTTAACAAAGAAAATTAAAAGATAAATAGTCATTCAAAATTTTCATTTTGTATTAAAAATTCCTTTTTACTTAAAATTATAATTTGCACAACATTTTTTTTTATTCTGGACGAACAAATATTTTTTAGTTGAAAATTCGTCTTTTTGATTTCAAAATTCACCTCATTTTTCTTAGAAATTTCGTCTTTTTTTATTAAAAATGCAAATACATTTTTTTATTAATTCAACTGTTTTTTATTAATGAATAAAAATCTTTTTGGATTTTCCAAAAATTTTAGAAAATGCTGTAAAATAAAAATAAACATTCTTAGAAATTTTCTAAAACCTTGAAAAATTATATTTAATAACCTTAACAAACCAAAAAATAAATAACCAAATGGTATTTCAAAATTTCTATTTTGTATTAAAATTTACTTTTTCCTTAAAATTATAATTTGCACAACATTTTTTTATTCTGGATTGGAATATCAAATATTACATTTTTCGTCGAGAATTGATTTTTTTGGTGGAAAATTAATCTTCTCGGTAGAAAATTTATGTATTCGTTAGAATATTTAATGTTTTTTTAAATTCATATTGTTTAGATAAAAAATTAAAAATAAAATTAGGCATTAAAAAAAATAAAAAATTAAAAGCTTCCCATTTTTTATTTATTACCTTCTCATATTTTTATATTTACAGGCTAAGGATTAATTTATGAATTTCAACAAAGCAGCATCTTTTTAAAAAATAACATAATAATAATAAATAATAAAATAATTTTGAATACAAAATATTTTTTAATACAAAAGAAACATTTTCAATAACTATTTATTTTTTAGGTTTATTTGTTTATTTGTTTTTTAGATTAAATAAATATTATAAATCATTAAATAATTTTACTAAGAATCTGAAGGCAATTCAAAAAGAATTTTAGAAATTTCAGGTAAGTCAAATAAAAATTTCAACAATAAAGTCAATAATCCAACACATAGTTGAATTTTCATAAAAAATTATTAATTTCCAACTATGTTTTTCTAACCAGAAAAGATTAAATTATTCATGATATAATAATTTAATATTTTCTGATTAGAAAAACAGCGAGTTAAAATTAATCTTTTTTGTTTATTATATTTATTTAATCTAAAAAACAAATGCGCCTAAAAAAAAGCTTTTTAAACTTTTTATTTCAAATTATTTTACATTCACAATTATTTTATTATTTGTTATTATCTTTGATTTATTCTGTACTGAAAAATATTTTTTAGTTGAAAATTCACACAAGTATACCATTTTTCGTTGCGAATTGATTTTTTTTGGTGCAAAATTTATCTTCTTTGCCAAGAATTTACCTATTTGGTCAAAATTAAATTTTTTGTTAAAAATTCATGGTTTTTAGTTAAAAAATTAAATTGTGTTGTAGATATGTCCTTTTTTGGAAAAATTTAGCAGCATTTTTACAAAAATATCATTACAATAATAAATAATAAAATAATTTTAAATACAAAATATTTAAAAAAAAATTAACGTTTTCAATCACTATTTATTTTTAAACATCATTTGTTTATTTTTTTCTTAGGTAAAATAAATATAATTTTATTAAGATTCTGAAGAATATTAAAAAAGGATTTAAAAAATTTCAGAAAGTCAAATCAAAATTTCAACAATAAAGAAAATTAATCTTTTTTGTTAAAGTACGAACTTTCAATAAAATTCAAGAATTTTTAACCAACAAAGTTAATTATTCAGAAATTAAGATTTTTTCATTTTTAAGAGAGTAGTTCCACTTTAAATCCTAGTTGTCCAATCTTTAACTAAAAAAAAAAACATTTTGAAAGAAAAAGACTAATTTTCTACCGAACCAAAAAAAAGCGAATTTTGAATAAATTTCAAGAATTCTTAACCAAAAAATTGAATTTTTAACAATTAAGGATTTTTTCATTTTTAAAAAAGTAGTTTAACTTTAAAACTTAGTTGTTAAATATTAAACTAAGAAGGTAAACTTTTGAACAAAAATATTAATTTTCTAGTGAACCAAAAAAAAACGAATTTTGAACAAAATTCCAGAATTCTCTACCAAAAAGTTTAATTTTTAACTAAAAAAGATACATTTTTAAACAAAAACTTGATCATCAAACAGATAGTAATTAAATTTTCATTTAAAAAAAATTAATTTTCAGCTATGTTTTTCTAACCAGAAAAGATAAAGTTTATATGGTGTAATCATTTCATATTATCGGGTTAAAAAAAAAGCTAGTTAAAAATTCATTTTTTGTAAAAATACAAATTTGCAATAAAATTCAAGAATTCTCAACCAAAAGAGTAGATTTTTAAGAAAATAAGATTTTTTTAATTTTAAGAAAGTAGTTCAACTTTAAAACCCAGTTGTTAAATTTTTAACTAAAAAAATGAATTTTTAAACAAAAAGATTAATTTTCTACCAAACAAAAATACCGTTTAACAAAATTTAAGGTTTGTCAATCAAAAAGTTTAATTTTAAAATCTAAAAGAATTTTTTTTTAATTTTCAAAAATATAGTTGAAATTTAAAACTTTGTTGTTACATTTTTAATTAAAAAGATAAATTTTTAAACAAAAAAAGTATAAACCATACTTTTATAAACGAATTTTTTTTTTCAATTTTCAAGAAAGGAGTTCAATTTAGAAAGTTTAATGTTAAATTTTTAACTAAAAACGAGGAATTTTTAAACAAAAAGTCGATCATCAAGCAGATAATTGAGTTTTCATAAAAAAATAGTAATTTTCAACTATATTTTTCTAACCAGAAAAGATTAAATTAATAATGACATATTAATTTAATATTTTCTGGTTAAAAAAAAACTAGTTTGAAAATTAATCTTTTGTAAAAATACGAATTTTCAATCAAATTCAAGAATTCTCAACCAAAAAAGTGAATTTTTAAGAAAATAAGATTTTTTTAAATTTTTATGAAAGTTCAAGTTTAAAGCCTAGTGGTTAAATTTTTAACTAAAACGATGAATTTTTTCAAAAATAGGTAATTTTCTACCGAAAAAAAAAAATTTTGAAAAAAAATTCAAGAATTCTCTACCAAAAAGTTTAATTTTCAACTAAAAAAGATGAATTTTTAAACAAAATAATTAGTCTATTACCAAAAACGAAGAATTTTTAATAAAATTCAAGAATTCTGAATGAAAAAATTAAAATTTTAAACAAAACAATTAGTTTACTAACAAAAAAGACGAAGTTTCAATAAAATTAATGAATTCTCAACCAAAAAGTTGAATTTTTATAAACGAAAGAATTTTTTTTCAATTTTTAAGAAAGGAGTTCAATTTAGAAAGCTTAATGTTAAATTTTTAATTAAAAACGAGGAATTTTTAAACAAAAAGTCGATCATCAAACAGATAATTTAATTTTCATGAAAAAAATATTAATTTTCAACTATGTTTTTCAAACCAGATAAGATTAAATTATTAATTAATATTTTTTGATTAGAAAAAAACGATTTGAAAATAAATATTTTTTGTTTGAAAATTCAATATTCTGTTTGACGTAATTTTTAAAAATTTTGTTTTACTTATCTAACATTTTTTACAAGTTTTTCTGAATTTCCTTCAGAATCTTACAAAGTAAAATTATTTTTATTTAACCTGAAAAACAAGTAAAGAAATAAACCTAAAAAATAAAGTGTTTCCAAATTTTCATTTTTCACAATAAATTGTTTTGAATTCACAATTATT
>JAAAKG020139871.1:0-12250 GCA_010014905.2 Druon quercuslanigerum | reverse complement strand
TAATAGTATTGTGTAATTATTAAATTATATATTAGTATTAGTACTTATGTAATGTATTTATACTAATTTAGTTTATTATTTATTTAGAAACTTGAAACCATCTAATTATAAAACTTTGAATCAAAAACTATTTTTTTATGAACCTTCTTAGTCAGAATGTACAATTGAAAATATTTTTTATTTAAAATAATGCTTTATTATACATTATATTAAATTTTTTTTTATATTATAAATATTACAAAATTTTCAGTTATTTTTCCTATAACTTATTTATTAAGGTGGTACGAAAATGCATTAAAGACTTTTGGTTTATATTTTAATTAGAGTAAGATATTAATGATTTTAATTAAATAAACATAAGTGTTTAAACAATTTATTATTATTTTCAATAATATTCTTAATTTTCTAAAATCGTCAACTTTTGGTCTAGATTTCACCTAAAGAAAAGTACGAATTTATGCAATTTAACAAAGACAATCGTTTAAACAATTTATTATTGTTTTTAGCAAATTTCTCTCCTAATAAAGTTAGATAGTTATAGTTTCTTGAATTTTTATATTTATTTTTAATTTTTTAGTTAGAGCGAGCTAAAAATCAATTAAATTTCAAAGATTTAATTCCCTAAATAATTTATTATTATTTATAATTATAATTGATTGCAAAAATGCTAAAAAGTTTAAGCTTTTTCTAATATATTCAGATTTTTGTCTACTTTTTATTTACAGGTGGAAAAAATTAAGCAATGTAACACGCATTAATCTTTAGACAACTTATTAATGTTATAAGAAATAATTGCGAAAACAATTTATTATTATTTCTTATAATATTATTTTCAAAAATATCTAGAAAATTTTGTTATTTCTCAAACATTTCACGTTTTTTTACTGGACTGAAATTTATTGAAAGTGATTGTTTGAAAAAATTGTTATCATTTACAACTATAGAAATAATTGTTTAAACAATTTAACTTTAAAAAAAGGATTTTGCCTTTAAATTATTTTACAAAGTTGATTTTTTTCTGAAATATTTAACACTTTGTCGACCTTTGACTCAGAGCGAAAAGGAGTAATGCAATCTAGCAAATCTGATTGTTTAAACCATTTATTTGTTTATAACTATGTTCTATTTGAAAAGCTAGCAAGTTGTCGCTTCTTTGGAAATTTTCCATTTTTGCGAACTTTTCTCACAAGGTGGGGTGATAATTAATTTTAGTTGAAATAAATCATTGTTTAATCAATTTATTGTTATGTTGAGTAATGTTATCTTTGGAAAATCCTAGCGATAGGAGTTTTTTTTAAAAGTATTTAACTTTTTCTCAAGTTCTCACGTAAGAAGGTAATAAATTATAGATAAAACAATAGAAAACAACATTTTTAAAAATCTTTAATAATAATAATAATAATAAAAATTCACTTGCCCCTACCTACCCCCCTCTCCCTTTCCCTTACCGTTTTTTTCTGAAATTTTAAATTTTTTGTCCAATTTCCTCTGTCTTTTCTATACTGAAATATATAAATAAATATAGAAATATAAATTCTAATACTGAAAGTTACTGAAATTAATTACCTTTCGTACACTTCCTAATTAGAATAAAGTAATAATTATTTTAAATTAATAAGAATAATTGTGTAAACAATTTATTTTTATTGTTAATAATATCCAATATGAATAAGGCTATTACTTAATGTACTTATGAACACTTTTTTGCCTTAAAAATTCCTTTTCTGACATTAAAAATTAGTGAAAATTCTATTTTGGATTCAATTTAATCGGTTTTGTTGTCATTTAAAAAATAATTGTCCTATTTGGTAAAAAAGGTATTAAGTTTTTTAAACATTATTATTTTTGTTAGAAAATTATTTTTTTTGTGTAAAAAATCGTTTCTGTGGATGAAAATTAGTTTCATCGTTAAAAATGAAAGTTTTAATAGAAATTAAACTGAATTTCTTGTGAAAATTTTTGTTATAAATCATTTAATTTTTTTGGTAGAAAATTAAATGAATTTTCTACCAAAAAAAACAACTTATTTCTATAACTTCAAATTAAACTATTCTACTTTAAGTTCAAAATTCATCGGGTTTGTTGTCATTTTCTTTGAATAAAATTATCCTTTTTGGTAAAAAATTATTAAAATTTTTAAAGCTTAGTATTTTTGTTAGAACTTTTTTTTTTGAAAACTCGTTTCTGTAGATGAAAATTAGTTTCCTGATTAAAAATGCATTTTTAATAAAAATTAAACTCAATTTCTTGTTAAAATTTTTTTTTTACAAATCATTTAATCTTTTAGGTAGAAAATTCATTTGCTTCATTGAACATTTAATTATTTTTTTGAAATTTTTTAGGTTGCTTAACAAATTATTTCTATAACTGTAAATTAAACTGTTCTATTTTTGGTTCAAACTTCATCGGTTTTATTGAAAATTCTTATTTTTCTTGGAATAAAATAAGGATTTTTGTCAATTTTTTATCGAAATTTAAAAAACAATTATTTAATCTCTTTGGTAGATAATTCATTTGTTTGGTTCAAAATTAAATTATTTTTTTGAAATTTTTGTGGTTGTTTAAAACTTATTTCCTTAACTGTAAATTAAACTATTCTTTTTTGGGTTCAAAATTCCACCGTTTTGTTGAACATTTTTATTTTGCTTGGAATAAAATGAGCCTTTTTGGTTGAAAATTTATTTAGTTTTTTAAAAATTGTTAGTTTTGTAAGGAAATTAATGTCCCTCTCCCTCTCCCTCTCATTCGCTTCTCACTCCCCTTTTCCTCTCCCTATCTTTCTCCTCTCCCTCTCACACTTGTCCCTCTTACCTGCCCTCTTTCTCTTCCTCCCCACCCTCCTCACACTTGATCTCTCACTGCCCCTCTCCCTCCCCCACCTCACCTGTTACACGTCCCTTCTCTATCCCTCACCATCATCTCTCGCACACCCTGGTTGTCTCACTTCCCCTCTTCCTCTCCCTCTACCACCTCAACCCTCTCTCCTACCTCGCCGCACACCCTCTTACCCTTCTTTCCTCCTCACTCTCCTTCACCCTCACTCCCTACCCCTCTCTTCCCCTGCTCTTTTTCTTCCCTCGCCCTCACTCTCACCCTCACTCTCACCCTCATCCTCACTCTCTCTTCCTCTCCCTCACCCACACCCCTCTCCCTCATCCTTTCTCTCTCTCTCTCTCTCTCTCTCCTTGTCCCTCTCCCTCACCCACACTCTCTATCTCTTTAAAAAAAGTTTTTAAAGCTACGACCTATTAAAGTATCACTTGTGCCGTGCGTTCGCACTGTGTTAATGCTTTTAATTCAAGTTTTCTCTAAAAGAATTCTTTGAATATATAACGTTTGACAATCATAAAAAATTGTAGACGAGAGATCATTCGTATTTATTTCATTTCGCTACATTTTTTTCCTTCACGAATCATTGAAATGCTTTATTTGATTTTACGAAAATTCGATAACATGAGCCATGTTTGGGATCACTCCTTCTAATTTAATTAGCAGAAATTTCCATCAAAAATGAACCCGTAAATTTTCGTCGTTCTCTGGGCGAGGATTATTGAATTATTTATGTTTTGCAATTATATGGAATAGTTATCGGCGGCAAAAATCGATGCCGGATTCGTATCACACAGGTGCTACTGAATTTTAATCGCTGATCCGTGCTGGCTGATCCGCGTGATAAATGTTGCCAGTTCCTCTGAAATTCGAATCGGTGAAAATTGATGGAAATTTTGTATGCAGGGACGATTTTTATGTCCCTTTTAGTTGTCCTCTCGACGTAATTTCATTAAATTGATGACTACCGTGTGTTCGAAATTATTTAAATTGGCAGTTTGAACGATCACTGAAAAAAGAGAAATTTGAAACTAGAAATTTAAGTAATTAGAAAATTACCTTTTCTTTACCAAAACAATTCGAGTTTTCTCTAACACTATTTTTAAAAATTTTTTTTAAATAGTAAAAGCACGGTGTCTGACATTACACACTAGGGTTGTCCAAATTTTTTTTTCGAATTTCCATACATATAGCCCAATTTTTTTGTTACATCCGTATAAAATAAATTCAGACTTTTGTTTAAAAAATAAAATATTTAGAGGTAGCGCAAGTCCCATGGAGTTTAACACATATTTCCCATAAGAAAAGAGACAATTTTGTACATTTTTTCAGAATCGTCGATATAAATAAGACCCCCATAAGCGTGTTATAAAGGGTCGCAAAAAAACCCCCATAAGTGAAAAAAGGATTTTTGACAGGTTTTGCTGCTAATATTGGATTTTTGCGGTTTTGAAAATTAAAATTATTTCTAGAAAATAAAATAATACTTTATACTGGTAATTAGATGTTAATATAAATTATTTAAATTGCTTATTATTTTTTTTAAACATTTAATTTCAAATAAATTTTTTTAAAACTCTTCCACTTTTATTTAAGGACACAATTATTTAAACTATATATAATTGTTGTTAATAACTTTATATATTTTATTCATTGATAATGTTTTTTCTGAAATTTTCAAATTTTTGTCCAATTTCCTTTCGACGTAAGTTAATATTTAATTTAGTTCAAGAAAAATAATTGTTTGAAAAAATCATTATTGGTTTTTTCTATCTTTTGTATACTAATACTAGATAGTTTAGTTTTTTGCTGAAATCAATTACCTTTTGTACACTTTTTAATTAGAATGAAGTAATAATTATTTCAAATCGGTCAGAATAATTGTGTAAACAATTTATTGTTATTGTTAATAATATCCAATATGAATAAGGCTATTATGCAAGAATAGGAAATGCGATTTTTTATCAAATTTTAAACTATTTGTGTATTGTTCAATTAGAGTAACTTAATAATAATATTACGAAAAATTATCATACATTTTTAGACCATTAATTTTGTTAACATTCATTATTATTTACATCATTGTAATTGGAAATTGGACAAAAATTGGACTTTTTTTTTAAACTGCAATTTTCTAGCATTGTTCTAAGAAAATATTTTGCAAAATAACAATAAATTGTTTAAACAATTATTGTACTTATAAAAAATTTTTTGTTTAAAATCCATTTTTTGGCTTCGAAATTCATTTTTTTGGATTAAAAATTAGTTTTTTCACTGCAAATTTAACTATTTCATGTTTAATTGAAGATAAGTGTTCTTTAGTTGTAAACTTAACTGTTTGTTTGAAAATGTAGGTATATTCTTTAAACTTTGTCCTTTGTGATAAAAAATTATTCATGTTTTTGTTTTACCATTTATTTACTTTGTTAAAAATTCTATCACACAATAAAATATTTGTTTAACATTCATTTAATTCTTTTAAAATTATTATTTTTCGGAAAATTACTCTTTTTTTCGAAATATCAGTTCTTTGGTTGCAACTTAGTTTTATTGTTACAAATTAATTGTTTAAATAAAAATTTACTTAAATTGTGTAAAAAAATTTTCATAGTCATTTTACAATAATTTTTTGGGTAGAAAACTAATTTCTTTGTTCAAAAATGTAACTATTTCTTTAAAAATTTCATTTACTGGCACAAAAATTTATTTCCCTAACTGAAAATTAAATTATTATATTTTTAGTTCAAAATTCATCGAATTTGATGACATTAAAAAAATTCTCCTTTTTGGTTGAAAATTTATTCAGTTTTTTAAAACTTTTTATTTTTGTTAAAAAAGTATTTTTTTGTTTAAAAACTCGTTTCTGTGGATAAATTTTTAATAAAAATTAAACTAAATTCCTTGTCGAAATTAAAAAAAATATATTTACTCTTGTTAGTACAAAATTCATTTGTTTGGTTGAAAATTTAATTATTTCTTTGAAATTTGTCTAGTTGCCTAAAAACTGATATCTATAACTGTAAATAAAACTGTTTTATTTTGGGTTCAAAATTCATCGGTTTTTATGAAAATTTTTGTTTTTCTTGGAATAAAATTGCCCTTTCAAGTTGAAAATGTATTTAGTTTTTTAAATATTGTTAGTTTTGTTAGAAAATTATTTTTGTATTTGAAAACTCGTTTCAGTGTCTTTAAAATTTTCTTTCGTTGCTTAAAAACTTATTTATATAACTGTAAATTAAACTGTTCTATTTTGGGTAAAAAATTCATCGGTTTTGATGAAACTTTTTATTTTTCTTGAAATAAAATTAGCATTTTTGGTTGAAAATTTATTATGTTTTTAAAAAATTATTAGTTTTGTTAGAAAACAATTTTTTTATTTAAAAATTCGTTACTGTGTGTTAAAATTAGTTTCCTCATTAAAGATGAAATTTTAAATAAAAATTAAACTCAATTTCTTGTCGAAATTGTTTATAAAATTATTTAATCTTTTTGGTAGAAAATTCATTTGTTTTTTTTAAATTTTAATTATTTCTTTGAAATTTTTTCCGTTGCTTAAAAACTTATTTATATAACTATAAGTTAAACTATTCTATTTTGGTTTCAAAATTCATCGGTTTTGTTGAATATTTTTATTTTTATTAGAATAAAATTAGCCTTTATGCTGGACAATTTATTTAAATTTGTTAAAATTATCATTTTGGCTAGAAAATTAATCTTTGCGCTGAAAAACTCGTTTCTGTGGATGAAAATTAGTTTTCTCATTAAAAATGAAATTTTTCATAAAAATTAAACTCAATTTCTTGTCAAAAAAAAAAAAATTAGTTAATCTTTTTGGTAGAAAATTCATTTGTTTGGTTGAAAATTGAACTATTTCTTTGAAAGTTTTTTGATAGCTTGAAAACTAATTTCTATAACTGTAAATTAAACTATTCAATTTTAGGTTCAAACTTCATCGGGTTTGTTGTCAGTTTTTTTATATAAAATTATCCTTTTTGATTGGAAATATATTTAGTTTGTTTTAAATTATTAGTTTTGTTAGAAATTTTTTTTTCAAAACTCTATTCTGGGAATAAAAAGTAGTGTCCTCATTAACAATAAAATTTTTTATAATAATTAAACTCAATTTCTTATCGAAATTTGTTTTAAAAATCATTTAGCCTTTTTAGTAGAAAACTCATTTGATTGTTTAAAAATTTAATTATTTTTTTCAAATTTTTTTGGTTGTTTAAAACTTATTTTTTTAACTATAAATTAAACTATTCTATTTCGGGTTCAAACTTCATCGTTTTTGTTGAAAATTTTTCTTGGGATAAAATTTGCCTTGTTGGTTGAAAATTTATTTAGTTTTTTAAAATTATTAATTTTGTTAGAAAATTAGTCTCTTTTTCAGAACCCGTTTTTGTGAATAAAAATTAGTGTCCTCATTAAAAATAAAATTTTTAATAAAAATTAAACGCTATTTCTTGTCATAAGTTTTTTTAAACATCATTCAATCTTTTTGATAGAAAATTCATTTGTTTGGATGAAAATTTAATTATTTCTTTCAAATTTTTTCATTGCCTAAAAACTTATTTCTATCACTGTAAATTAAACTATTCTATTTTGGATGAAAGTTGGTTTTCTCGTTAAAAATCAAATTTTTAATAAAAATGAGACTAAATTTCTTGTTGAAATTTAATTAAAATTATATTAATCTTTTTTTTAGAATATTCACTTGTTTGGTTGAAAATTTAATTATTTCTTTTAAATTCTTTCGGTTTCTTTTTGGTCAAAAACTCATTTGTTTGGTTGAAAATTTAATTATTTTTTTCAAATTTTTTTGGTTGCTTAAAACTTATTTTTATCACAGTAAATTAAACTATTCTATTTTGGGTTCAAACTTCATCGGTTTTGTTGAAAATTTTTATTTGTCTTGAAATAAAATTAGCCTTTTTAGTTGAAAATGTATTTATTTTCCTAAAAAATATTATTTTAGCTAGAAAATTATTCTTTTTATTTAAAAATTCATTTTTGTGGATGAAAATTAGTTTTCTCATTAAAAATGAAATTTTAACTAAACATTTAACCCCATTTCTTGTCAAATTTTTTTTACAAATCATTTAATGTTTTTGGTAGAAAATTCGTTTGTTTGGTTGAAAATTTAATTATTTCTTTAAAATTTCTGAGGTTGCTTAAAATTTTATTTATATAAATCTAAATTAAACTATTCTATTTTGGGTTCAAAAGTCATTGGTTTTGTTGAAAATTTTTATTTTTCTTGCAATAAAATTAGCCTTTATGGTTGAAAATTTATTTAAGTGTTTAAAATTATTAGTTTTGTTAGAAAATTGATCTTATTGTTTGAAAACTTATTTCTGTGGATGGAAATTAGTTTCCTCATTAAAAAAGAAATTTTTAATAAAAATTGAACTCAATTTATGGTCGAAATTTTTGTTGAAAATCTTTTAATCTTTTTGGTAGAAAATTCATTTGTTTGGTTAAAAATTTAATTATTTCTTGGAAATTTTTTTGCTTGATTAAAACCTTATTTCTATACTTTTTTGGTTGAAAACTCGTTTCTGTGGGTTAAAATTAGTCATATCTTTAAAAATGAAATTTTTAATGAAAATTAAAATAAATTTTTTGTCGAAATTAAAAGAAAAATCATTTAATAGTTTCAGTAGAAAATTCATTTGTTGGGTTAAAAATTGAATTATATCTTGGAAATTTTTTTGGTTGATGAAAAACTTATTTCTATAAGTGTAAATTCAGCTATTCTATTTTGGGTTTAAAATTCATCGGTTTTGTTGAAAAATTTTATTTTTCTTGCAATAAAATTAGCCTTTATGGTTGAAAATTTATTTAGGTTTTTGAAAAATATTAGTATTGTTAGAAAATTGATCTTAATGTTTGAAAACTCGTTTTAGGGTATGAAAATTAGTTTCCTCACTAAAAACAAAATTTTTAATAAAAATGAAACTCAATTTCTTGTCGAAAATTTTTGTTAGTTATTTAATATTTTTAGTAGAAAATTCATTTGTTTGGTTAAAAATTTAATTATTTATTTCAAATTTTTGTGGTTGTTTAAAAACTTATTTCTCTAACTGAAAATTTAACTCTTTTGCTTTTTGTTAAAAATTCATCTATTTTCTTGATAATTTGTCTTTTTTTGTTAAAAATTAACATTATTGGTTGAAAATTTCAGTAGAAAAAAAACATTTGTTGGAAAATTCACGTTTATTGTTAGAAATTCTTAGTTTTTTTAATGAAAATAATTTCTTTTAAATTAAAAATTAAAGTATTTTATTTTTTGTCACAATTTCTGTTTTGAGAGACATTTAATCCTTGTTTTTTAAAATCTATCTGTTCAGTTAAAAATTGAACTATTTTGTTAAAAAATTATTTTACTTGTTTGAAAACTTATTTACTTAACTGAAAGCTAATATATTTTGTTGAAAATTTGTCATTTTTTTGTATAAAATTAACCTGTTCGGTAAAAAATTCCATTAAAAATAAAAATTTTTAGTTACAAAAATCACGTATTTTGTAAAAAAATATTCTTTTTCAGTAACATTTTTTTTTACATTTTTCCTTTGAAATTTTTTTTATACATTTATTCTTTTTGGTTTAAAATTCGTATGTTTAGTTGCAAATGTATTTCATTTACTTAAAAACTTATTTCTCTCATTTAATCTTAAACTATTCTATGTTTTGTTGAAAATTTATCTTTTTTATTTGAAAATTCATCTAATTTATTGAAATTTTTTTTGTAGAAAGTAACATTTTTAAATAGTAAAAAAATCTTCCGAACAATTATTGGAGAGAAATGCGTATAATATTCTTTTGTAAAAAGATAGTTATGAATAAAAAGAAAATATCTGTTATGGCTTTGTCGGTGTGATAAGTAAACGCTCCAATCATGTACGGTTGCGATCACGGTTCAAATCCGGGCTCAGGCAGATTTTTTTTTTATTCCTAAAAAATTATTTTTTTTTAATTTTATTTTTTATTTGTTTATTTTACTTTTTAATAATGTATTAGAACATTACTTTCAGGTTGAAAATTTCATTCTACTAGGAAATTTTCTCTATTTGGGGCTCCAAGAAGAGGTCGCTTGGATGAAAGTCGTAAAATTTCTGGAACAATCCAGGCTTTGTAGTCAAGATAACTCAAGTTCAGATAATCATCAGGAAATCCATAGCGCCAAGTCCATAACATAATACCATACAGATAACGATTTTCAAGGTCATTTAGAGGATTACTTTCATCCCCTTCGCAAGCGTGTTCTGGCAGAGTTGTATCATGTGTATAAATAACTGCTTCATTAATTTGATTATAATTGTTATTTAAACGTTTTTAGAGATCAGTGCTGATTGCACGGACGGTGATTGTTCGCAATAATATAGAATAAGGACGTCTAAAATTAATAAACTATTTTTTTTGCGAAAAGTCATTTTTAGAATATGTAGAAAATAAATTTAAAAAATTTTTTAATTAAAATTTTTCTGAAAAAAGATCTACTCTTCCCTCCACTGGGAATCGAACACACAGAATTTCCGATTACCAGTCGGTTGTTTTACCATTAAGCTGTTAGAGGGATATTTGCATTGATAGACGGTAACTGTCTCTGATGATAATACAGATTCCTACAAAATTACTCGTATCATAAATGTATCACCAGGCTTGAGATATCGTATATTTCTGAAAAAAAATTCTACTCTTGATCTCCCTAATAGCTTAATGGTAAAGCACTAGACCGGCATTCGGAAGTTCTTTGGTTCGATTCCCAGTGGAGCCACAAAAGTAGATTTTTTTTTTTAAATTGAATTTTTATATTGTTGGTACTATAAAAAAGCACATTGCGTGCGCTTATTAAATGTTTATTTAATAATAATTCACATAAATTTTAAGGTAATTTATATAATATAAAATCATTAGAATTTTGCCAATCCATTGATTTAACAAGAATTATTTAAGAGATTAAATATTATTTCAAACATTTCAAGAGATTTTAAGAGACGCGAAAAAATATTGTGGAGATGGAAAGAATTTCCTTAACTTAATTACCATTTTTCAGAAAATGAGAAAAATTTCGAAGAATTTTTCTTTTACGATTTATTTTTAATTTTAAAATTATTTCACAAGAATCCAGAGATTTCTTAAGATTTTAAATATTTGAAGATAATTTCGAGTATCGTCTTTAATATTTGTTTTTTATTTTATTTAATTCCTAATTTAATTTTTAATACAGGGTGCCCGCGGATAAAGTGTCCGGACTTATATATCTGTATAAAAATTATAAAAAAAATGTAATAATATAAAAATAAAAAAATCGTCTTTAATACTTATTATTTTTGTTAGAATTTTTTTTTAAACTCGTTTCTGTTGATGAAAATTAGTTTCCTCGTTAAAAATGAAATTAAAAAAAAAAATTTAACTCAATTTCTTGTCGACATTTTTCTTAAAAATTATTTAATCTTTTTGGTAAAAAATTCATTAATTTGGTTGGAAATTTTATTATTTCTTTAAAATTTGTTTGGTTACTTAAAAACTTATTTCTATAACTGTAAATTAAACTATTGTATTTTGGACTTAAAATTCATCGGTCTTTTCGGAAATTTTTATTTTTCTTGCAATAAAATCAGCCTTTTTGAATGAAAATTTATTTTGTTTTTTAAAAATTATTATTTTAGTTAAAAATCTAATATTTTTAACTGAAAACTCGTTTCTGTGTATGAAAATTAGTTTCTTTGTTAAAAATGAAATTTTTAATAAATTTAAACCCAATTTCTTGCCGACATTTTTTTAAAAATCATTTTATCTTTTTGCTAGGAAATTCATTTGTTTGGTTGAAAATTCAATTATTTCTTCTAAATTTGTTTGGTTGCTTAAAAACTTATTTCTATCACTGTAAATTGAACTATTCTATTTTTAGTTTAAAATTTATCAGTTTTTTGTCATTTTTTAAAATAAAATTATCCTTTTTGGCAAAAAATTTATTAAAATTTTTAAAACTTATTATTTTGGTTAGAAAATTATTTTTTTTTTGAAAACTAGTTTCTGTTGATGAAAATTAGTTTCTTTGTTAAAAATGGAATTTTTATTAAAAATTACTCAATTTCTTGTTGACATTTTTCTTAATAATTATTTAATCTTTTTTGTAGAAAATTCATTTGTTTGGTTGAAAATTCAATTATTTCTTTGAAATTTATTTGGTTGCTTAAAAACTTATTTCTATCACTGTAAATTAAACTATTCTATTTTTAGTTTAAAATTTATCAGTTTTTTTTTTCATTTTTTTTTTGAATAAAATGATCCTTTTTGGTAAAGAATTTATAAAAATTTTTAAAGCTTATTATTTTGGGTAGAAAATTATTTTTTTTTGAAAACTAGTTTCTGTTGATGAAAATTAGTTTCTTTGTTAAAAATGAAATTTTTAATA
>JAAAKG020139870.1:0-12250 GCA_010014905.2 Druon quercuslanigerum | reverse complement strand
ACCCCTTCTTCACACTACTCCCCTCCCTACCGAGTGAGTCACGCCTACCCCGAAAGGGAAACGGCTTAATGGTGTAACAAATAAGATCGAATAAATTCTAAAAAATAGTTTAAAAAGTTGATTAAATTCAGCATTAAATGAGTCGTATTTAAAGAACCTTTGTTAAACAAATACTGAGTTGAGAAAGACCTGGCTAATTTCTGATTTTTTTTCAATTTTCAATTTTTAAGATTCAACTTTAACTTCTAGCTAATTCTAGTAATAAACATTTAAAAATTTAAAAAAAGAAAATTTGACATGTCCTCTTTAAAATAACCCAGCAAGAAACTGTAAAAGTGTTCACTGGTCTTTCTCACTCACCAACTCAATCTCTATTTATTAAAAATACTTCAAATATGGCTCATTTAAAGCAGAATTTAATTAAATAGTAGACTATTTCCTAGAACTCATTATATCTTATTTTATTTTATCGCCCGAGAAGTGCGTCCATGTTCTTGAACGCTAGTTTTTTATTTGTCCTCATACTCGTGGACGGTATTTTATATCCACGAATTTGCAAAGTTTTTACCCAAAAACTGTATCGTTTTGACAACATATCTTTTAATTAATTTTACCGAGAAAGTTGGTCTCATTTTACTCCTGCTTGATTTCACCGAATGTTTGACCACATTTCTATTCCTTTGAGAACGGTACAATTGAAATCAATATAATCCTGTTTAATACCATGAAACGACCTCAAAGATGAAGTCAATTTAATTCCTTCTATGAAGTACTGAATGTCAACAGTTTAATCCAGACTAATTCCGTAGGATCCAATCATAAATTAGGTAACAGAATTTTTCTGGCCGAGGTGGGGGAGGGAAAAGGTTACTCTCTGTTACATGGGGGGAGGGGGTAAATGAATACTGTTAAGTAATGTTATTAAGAAGTCAACCCAATAGAAAATCCATATAACCCAAGTTTTAGTATAATTTTAATCTTTTTCCATTATTTTCTAAAAAAATATCCATAAAAACAAAGTCCTTTTCATCATTTTTTTAAATAACTTACTACCTCCAAAGTTATTTTTTTTAATTTATCTGGCTTGGCACTGTTTACTACATACACCCTTAACCATTGTCATAAAAATTTTAACATATTTTTAAAATGGACCTATCTTAAAGATTTGCAATGAAAAAATCTTCAATTCTTAATGTGTATAATTTACAAAGATGTAATATTTAATATTAAATTTTTTGTTTAATAGTTCAATTTTGATGATCTACAATAGAAAACACTTCATTTTTAAATGTTATAAAATTATATTTCTTAAATGTTGATGATTTTGAAGATAAAACCTCGAGAGTTTTCAATTCTAAATCTTTGGAATCGAAAAAACTTCAAATTCAAATCGTCAGCATTAGAGAATTTTTAATCGTAATTGTACGTGTAAGATTCACAATTAAAACTTCCACAATTTAAAATTGTTTAGTATAATTTGTTTAGTATTTACACTGGAACTTGGAAAAGAAGAAACTTAATTTAGGCCTTCCGAGAACTGACGCTGCGCGGCGGTTTTGGATGAGAGGACCTGCGGGGACATGTATCGTGTTCAGTGATGTGTGAAAAAATAGTAGCATAGCGATAAAGCCCTGCACCCTAATAACCCAGATGGATAACTGCGCCACGTTGGGCGAAAGTTGCCAGTGAAAACAAGTTCGAGTGTAATTTGAAATGTTTATATTTTAAAATTATATAGTTTTAAATATTTTTCTGCAATAAGTAGCTCCATGTTGAATATTTACAATGGAAAAGTCTTATTATTGTAATATGTCCAATTGAAGACTTCAATTTTGAATGCGTTTTAAAAATAGTTTAAGTTTAAAGATTTAAAATTAAAAATTGACTAGTCTTGAAGAATTAAAATTAAAATGAAAGCAATTTAATAGATTCGCAATTGAATATTATTTAATTGTACACAGTAAAAATGACAGCGTTAATTTAACCAAAACGATGATTGGACTAAAAGAATTTTTTTTTAAATATAATTGAATCCTCAACCAAAATAGATTAATTTTGTTTAAAAAGAGATCAATTTTTGCCAAAAGAGTTGAAATATTTTCGAAAAAATTAGACTTCCACTCCAGAAAAGATCAATTTTTAACAAAAATATTTAATTTTTAACAAAATAAATAAATTAAGAGTCAAACGTTCGAATTTCAAACAATAAAGATTGAACTGCAACCAAAAAGAGCTGAATTCCCAATCAAACATTCTCCAAGCCAAAAAGACGACATTTGAACTTTTGACCAAAAAATATGACTTTAACAAAATTGATTTAACTTTTAGTAAAATAATTAAATTTCCAACGAAATAATACAAGTTTAAACAAAAAATATAACAGTAGCCATTTCAAACAAAAATAAATAGCAAACGATGTTAGTTGTTCTCGCCATAAGAAAATTATGTTTTAATAAAAATGCTGGCGCACCATACAATTGATAATATTTAATATTAACTGTCTCTTGCAATGGGTGGATATATAACCTACATAATTTTTCAAATTTTTATGTCGAAACTATACTTGTTTATACTCCTAGCTTTATTAATTTTTTACTAAAAACCCTGGTTTAAAATCTTACCAACATCTTAAAAAGAAAAGCATTAACTCTCAAACAAAAACTGGGTTCTAATAATTAAGTTCGCATTAAAGCAAAAGCAAAAACTAGAAAAAGGAGAAGTTTCTTGAAAATAGTAAAAAAAGGAAGAATTCATTACAAAAGGGGAAAGATAGGGGTATTAGGAAAAGGGCGTGTAGTCTGATATTGAATAGCATTTTTATACCACAGATTTACTATATAGATTTTATACATAGATTAATTTTAAATTTGTAATGTAATTGATATGATTGGAGGACCGGCGGTTAAAAATATGACGGATGTTTACTTAATTAACAGAAAAGTGAGATCAGCTATAATTGGTTAAATTGATTCTTTATGCTTGTGATAAAAACAAATATATAGTTTAGTCAAATGGAAAATTATACAAGCAAATTTTTGTATAAATATCTATAGTTTTAATTTGCAGGTATTATGTGAATATTAATTAGCATAATTTCGAGCATAATTTCTATTATACATATCTGCGGTTTCCTATAAATAATCCGCCATAAGGAGGTCTGAATTAGCTAGAAACTAAATTGAATAGATTGGTTAAAAATTAATCACAAATTATATTTTCTTTTTTTTTTTAGATAAAATCGAAATTGAGATGGATTTAAGTGGCTAAGCGGACTTTTACTTAAAATAAAGTGATTACAGTGAACTTTTCTTAAAAATGTGACAAAAAAATTAATTTAAAGAAAAAAGTGAATAAAAGCGACTAACTTATATAGGACTAGTAATAACGTAGCTACTAACAATATTGAATTATAGACGACTAGTTCAACAATGTCTTTTGTACTTATATGGGGAACATCTTCCAATCATATTATATCTTCTTCAGGAGGTCACACTCATCACAATCTCAGCGTTTATACAATATATAGTCCGCATTCAACCATATCGGATGTAGATTGCTATATACATGTATACAAGGTGATTTTTTTAACTTGAAACTTTCAAATATCTCGAAAAATAGGCACTCTATATATAAATGTTATGAATCAAAATTTAATAACTCTGAGGTGTGAGGGAACCGATTTTACTATTAGTGTATGTACTCCTCAGAGTTATTAAATTTTGATTCATAACATTTATTCATAGAGTGCCTATTTTTCGAGATATTTAAAAGTTTCAAGTTAAAAAAATCACCCTATATATATATTTTTTTATAACAATCTTCATCCGAGATAGCTATATATATATTGCATATGGCTTATTCCAAAAATTTTATTTTTAAAATGTTAGCTGCTATAGTCCAAACTTTATATGCAAATTCATACATTCAACATACATAAAAAAATTCACATGAAAAATATTGATTTTATATAACCAAAATTGAAAATCACACTGATTTGTCACGAATTTAGTCAAAAAAAGAACTATGTCTTGAAAACTATGCATGTATCTGTAAATTTTTTTGCATGTAGTCAATACTTTACGAGTGATACTATTTTTTATGATGAAAAAAAATTTCCTGGTAGTTTTTCAAATTTAGAAAGAAAGATGTTGATTTTTCATGATGCACATTTACAACAGACTTAAAGATTTTTTTAAAGTACAAATATTTTTTGTTTAACATATTGCTTCATAATCAATAGATTTGGAGAAAAAATCAATTTTGATTTGATCAAATTGTTGAATTTCGTTTTTTTTTAATTTTTCGTGAAGAATATTTAGGAAACAATTCCAGATAATAATAAACAAGAATATGTGTTTTTATCTCAAATATTATAAATCGATAGAATTAAAATGTATATCAATGAATTTAAGTTCTAAAGATTTGACCAAAAG
This sequence comes from Druon quercuslanigerum, assembly GCA_010014905.2. NCBI lineage: Eukaryota > Metazoa > Arthropoda > Insecta > Hymenoptera > Cynipidae > Druon > Druon quercuslanigerum. The sequence goes on along the minus strand of JAAAKG020139870.1, from coordinate 7,817 downwards.
TTTTCTTTCAAGTAATTAATAAATTAATAACTTTGACGCTTCTCATTAAAGAAATATCATTTGTCAGGGAAACACCAAAGTTATTAATTCATAAATTACCTGCGAAAAACTATTGGGCTTTAAAAATTAAACCTATTAACACATACGCATTCTATCGATTAAGATCAAATAAAACATTAATGCTTATCATTATCTGGAATTGTTTCCTAAACATTCTTCAAACTTTTTTTTTTAACGAAAGTCAACGATTTTATGAAATCAAAATTGATTTTTTTCAGAATCTATTGATTTTAGAACCAAATTTTGAACAAAAAATAGTTGTAGTTTTTCAAGAACTTTAAGTCTGTTATAAAAATGCATTAAGAAAAATCGACACCTTTTTGGTGTACAAAATTTTTCCTTGAAATGCATACTTCTCAAGTTATAAGTTCCTTTTTTTACCAACACCATGAAAAATCCGTGATTTTAATTTTTGGTCGATTTTTTCGACAAAGAATGATTTTCCCATAAAGTCGTTAATTTTCAGTTCAAAAAACTAATTTACAATAAATAAAAGGAACTTTCAACTATCATTTAATTCAACTAAAAATACGAAATTTTAATAAAATAGTTGAATTTTTACCCAAAATGACAAATTTAAGAGAAAAGAGCTTTCTTTTTTATCCTAATAGAAGAATTTTCAAATCAATAGTTTTCAACCAAAAATGGAATAGCTAAATATTCTGTTTAAAAAAAATAAATTCTCAACCTAAGGTGAAACAAATGTTTCGTATTATATTTAAATGTTCAATAAAAGCAATGCATTTTTTACCAAAAAAATGAAATTTTAACAAAGCAGTTGAGATTTCAAGGTAAGTTGTTGAATTTTTTGCCAAAATAGACGAATTTTTGAAACGATAGTTGTATTTTGAACGAAATAATAAAATTTTCAACGAAATACAAGAAGTTTAAACCTAACGGGTAGAAAAAATAGCGATGGTTTCAAAAATGCACTGTACCTTATAAATTAAAATGCACATATTCTACAAAACTGAAAAAATATAATCTTCAGCGATTTAATTTCCCAATGCTAATCGAAATTTTCAGTATGTAGACATTAAATATATTTAGAAATTAACTCCATAAAATTGTTCGATTCGATAAAAATTCAAAAAAGAATTACAAGATTTCCAACTGATCTTAAAAACATTTTTCGTTGCAACACAAATTCAATAAGTTCTAGTGTTTAAAAAAATTTCAAGCATTTAAAATTTCGAAAAATGCAAGCTGAGTTTGTAGTAGACGTTAGAGTCTCTTACTTTTTCTTATGCTAAATGAAAAAATCTATGCTTTTCTTTGAAACAAAAAATAAAATCAAAAAAATGTATTTTTCATTTCAAAGTTTGAAACTCAAGTTCTAGAACGGGTCCCGGGGACCCAGACGTTTTTTGCAGCAGAGTGTTTTTCCAAAAAGTTTTCTAATTTTTGCAAAATATTCCTTATGAACAATCGATTTCCATATCCATTTTTACCATATGCATTTTTTCGAGGCCCTGGACTACAATTAAAAAAAAAAATAATTAGAGCGAAGTCTAATTAAACCGGAGATATTTCACTTTGAAAAGTATGCTTGGGTCTGCTAGACCCGTTCTAGACGGAATGGAAAATGTCGAGGTTATAGCACTTGAAGGTTAAGTCAATGCCAAATTATAAGCATTTGAAAATAAATAATGTTGATTCTTTAATATTAGAACGATTCTAGTTGTTTCACATTCAACAATTACTGAATTTATCAATCGAACATGTTAATTTTACAAATCCATTCAAAAATGTTCAGAACTCTCAATAATTAAAAATTGGTTATTATTAATTTTTAAATTGTTTATGTTTTTAATATTAGAAAATCAAAACTCAGCGACATGTACACGTGTTCATTGTATTCAAACAGGGGTTTTAGTTTGATTACTATAGAGAAATTTAATTAATAATTTTAATTTACTTTATATGCAATGAGTTTTAAATGATTTCTATATTTACTTTGATGGAATTTCACAATTTCAAGGAATTTTTGTGAACTTTTAAAAAATGTTAGGGAATAAATTAAATGTTATTTAAAAAAATTTCTACAAATTTCAATAGTTTCAAGGGATATAAAGAATACAGACAAATTTCAAAGGATTCTAAAGATTTTAAGTTATTTGATAGATTCCAAAGACTTTCAAGAAATTTCGTTTAAAACATTTTAGAAGTCCCAATATTTAATAATTTGCTCCTATGGAGTATAAAATAAAATTTTTAATTCTTTTATGTTTTTAAAATCAGAAAATAAAAATCAAAGGACATGAATGCGCGTTTAGAGCACGTGTATTTTATTTAAACGGGGTTTTAAATGAAATTTTCTGAATAATTATAATTTAATTTATATCCAAGGAATTTAAAATGATTCCTAGGTACTTTAATGTATTTGTACAATTTTTACAGATTCTAACGAATTCCCGGAGAACTCTAGGGATATGAAGAAATTCGATAAATTAAAAAGATTTAAACAATTTTAAGATATTTTAAAAGATTCTAAAGACTTTCAAGAGATGTATAGATTTCTAAATAACCGATATCTGTTATGAATTGCCTTTTTTTGTACAGATTCTAAAAGAAAAGAAAAATTGACCAAAAAATCTAATTTACAAAAATTCACGCAAAGTGCTGATGACCCATATATAACAATGACATAACAGTGTAATATTCTCATGGTGGTTTATATAGAAAATTGTAGCGACTACTGAGGGGATTATAAAGCACGCCCTCAATATCCTTCCTGCTTTTATTCTCATATTTTATTAATTAATTTTTTCCGTGGTTGCATTCCCACATTCTAAAGAATTTCTAGCTTGAATGCTCTGAGCGGTTATTCCGAGGGGTTATTCACTGGGGCATATTAATCTTTGAACATTTTTGTCATGCTCTCCCTCACAGCTGTACCAGTAGACGGAAAGCGCAAGAAAATCAATATTACAATTTTTTTAATGTGCAATCTTCATTAATAAATAAAAATATTAAACAAAATAAAAAGAAAGAGACAAAAAATAAACAAATTAATGAAAATGTAATTTAGGGTATATTTTTATTTGTTTATGGAGATAAGCGGAGAAACATGTATTTAGGGGTGCCATCAACGAATAAACGGTGAAGTTATTGATGTGGAACACCCTTTAATGTAGGCGAGTGTGCCACTGCTCACAGTAGCTTTGATATCAAGGATTGACGATACGTTCTATTTTTACAACTTTATGAAAGGTTTATTTCCAATTGTTGACTAGAAAAATTTTTTCTAATCAAAAAAATATACACATAAAAGAATAACCGCTGATTTGAAGCATTTCAGTATACATTTGTATGATATCGAGATGACATTGTTTTCATACGAGACTGGATTATTTCACAAGAAAGTGGAAAAAACATAATGAATCCATTCATGATGATTCCTCAATAATTTGACAAATGAAGTATTTTAAAAACAACAGAGATATAAGAAAAGTTCTAATATAGAAATTCAAAATAATTAAAAATATAGAGGAAACCATAAAGCTGGCTATCCTATATTAGCATGGATTTATGCAGTTTTTGTTTTTATAACACATTCAACACTATATTACAAAATGTACGGATTAAACTTATTAATTTTAAAGGTTATTATATTTTTAAAAAGAAATTTAATTAGGGTACAATTTGTTTTGTGAACGAATGGCCAATATTCATATTCTTTGAGTTCTCAACATTTTAAAACCATGCACAACTAATTTTTGTTTAAAACAACTGATTTATCATGGTTTTTGAGCTTATTCTACATTTAAGCACATTTGTTTTCAAGACTTTATTACCATTTCGGATTAAATTATTACCATAATAGTCTAGGTTTTACTGTGAATTAAGGCGAGTCATTTTAGAAGGCAAAAAATATTTACGAATCTGAACACGCACGCTTAAGTTGTACCTTTTAAATCAACAATTTTTACAAAATTTATATTGTATGCTATTTATTGGTATTCTATTTTGGTTTTGTCTTTATGAGTGATTTTTTGTTCTTTTTATTTTTTCAATGCCTTGGAAACGCATGTATTAAATTGTTATACATTATATTGAATTATTCCCTTTTTCAAATTACCATTATTGTACATTATTTACTTGTTTCATATGACACGGTGTGACACGCGGTGCGCGAATTACAAAATATAATATAGGAAAATTTATAAAATTGTAAAAAAACACAAATAGAGGAACCCTGAATTATATCCCATTTTGATTTTTTTTTAATCAAACAACTTTTTTTATCAACCTGCTGTGCATTGATTTGGCCCAGTGAAAAAAATATTTGGGTTGGCATCCAAAAAAAGTAATTGGTATTGGTGTAAAAATTAAATCAAATTTGTTTTTATATAAAGTTTTTGCTAATGCATAGTAATGCAAATATATAAATAAATAACAGATTTTTTGTTCAATTTAAAATTGTTTGAAAACGTGCGAAAAGTACGTTTTTTTATCGAGTTAAATGAACTTTTTTTTTAACAAAGTTGAATCTGTCGAACATGAAATTTCTTTAGCTAGAAACTAAAGAAACCTGTTATTAGTTTTCTTTCCTGGACACTTTTTTCTGGCGTATGAAAAATTCAATAAACTCAATAAAAAAAATGCTGTTTGGAAAAAATATGAAATAGTTTTTTTGTTCAATATAGAATTTTTTAAATTGTGCTTAAACCAAAAAGAACATGCTATTATTTTTCTTTCATTGAAAAAAAGTTCATCAGAGTTTAAAACATTCGTAAATCGCATACAAAAATTTTTAAATCTTAAAATTCCTAAATCACGAAAACAATTGTTTCCAAAAAAGCAAAATTTAACATGTTAGTGGTTAATTTGGTTTAAGCAGATACAATTTCAAGTTTGATATGAATATATAATATATTTTTAATTTCTTTATTTACTCATTTTTAATCGAACAAAAATTTTGTTTTTTAATTTCTAATTTTGCATTATTTGTTCACCTAGTAAAAACTGATCATATCAACATCTAATTTTAATTTTTTTCTAATATAGTATTTTGTTTGAATCGGTTAATATCTTCTGTTACGGATTTGATCATTCAAATTTTAAACAATAAAAAACAAATGTCCTTTTAGTTAAAAATGATTGAAAACTGTATGTCCAGTTTATGTACAATTTTTGCTAGTTAATTATAATGAAAAAATATGAATAGAAAAATAATTTTTTGTTAAATTAAAATTTTTTTTAAATGTGCTAACAAACAAGTTTTGTCGGAATGAGTTAAATGCGCACTTTTTTTTGGAAAAAGTTGAATTTGTCTGACATGTTATCAATTTGCTTTCATGAAGAAACAAATTTATTAATTTTTTAAACATTTTTCTGATGCCAAACCACGGATTTTTTTAATGGGCTGAAACGATTCGATTAATTTTAGCAGAAAAAGATGTCGGGAGGGGGGAGTAACCCCAAAACCCCCTTGGGTACGCCCCTGATTTTAGCGTTTTCCCTCTGCCCGATTGTATAATATACATACACTGTTCTGCAACACTGAACTAAGATTTATTTTAAAAGGTGAGAAGTAGATGTGGTGTTGCATCTGAAAAAATATTAAAAGAAATGTGCAGTTGTTTAATATCTTCTGTTTAAATTATTGTCCCTATGGTTTGTCATCATTTAGTTTACAATGTGAAATACTATTTAGATTTTCAAAATTTATAGTTTTTCAAAACTGACAGAAGATATTGGACTTAAAACAAATTTTTCGTTCTTTTTTTTGAGTTCCAAACCATGCACTTTTTTTTGGTCAACTCAAATCCGAATTGATTAATTTTGGGATGTTCTCTCCTCTTTAGTAACAAACTCGAAAATTTAAATGGTGAATCATGATATGACACGTGAAGAAATTCTTGTGTGAAATGCAGTTTATTCGTCGGCGCAACAAGTCGGGCAACAGTTGAATAGTTATATAGGACTTGTCCAAGTTCTACACTTAGAGGAGAAACGAGATTTTTCTCCCTGGTTGGCAATGTTCCAAGGTATAAGGATTGTATGTTTAGGATGCTTTATTGTTCCCGTTTTAGTTTTGTTTCTCTTACAACGAAATAACATATTGGGTTTTTTCAGATTGAAATATACTTTTATTAAAAGATAAATAAATATTAGATTCTCGAATGTAGAAAAATCATGCGCAAAAGCCCATCATTTTTATGCATTGGAACATGCCTTCATATGTAAATTCACAAAGGGAAGGTTCCAGATGAAATAGGGAGCATTGAAATATGTTCCAATTTTGGTAAAAGGCAGGGGTTATTAATTCTCTTTCGCTTTTAGTACCATGTTTTATAACATTTATTCTTTCATGATATATTTGTTTCAATGATTTGTACGAGACTTGAATTTGATTTATGGACTATGGGGAAAATAATGAATATTTGAATGGGAAATAAGGAATAGTCCCTGTCTGAAGAAATACTATAAATGTATACCATCTAAATGTACAAGAAGAAGAAGATAAACAAACATAAATCTTCGTAAATCGTCCCATTAACTCAACTTATGTATGAAGAAGAATTTTATGTCTTTTCGAAAATAAGGCAATTCTGATTATTTTTGGTATTGCTGTAATTTCTTTATCCATTCCAACAGTTTAATTTTCATTAAACTACTACAATATAGGAAGAGACACCAATTAAAATTGCATAAAGTCATAAAAGTAAACGTATGCTTAAAAAATTAGGCTTAACTGGAAATTTGTACACATAATATTAATATCTAGCAATAGGTACAACAGTGTCAGATTCATGCCAAAAAGAAATAAAAAAGTTGTTTTTAAAAATAGAAATGAATAGAAACATGCAGAGATAGAAATATGTAATTAGAAAATATTCAAACCGTCGGTAATAAGCTTTCGTGTGCTGATCCACTGTGAAGATGTACAAGGGTAGATTTTGTAAGCTCGATAGGATGTGATGAGTAGCGAGAGCCACACTGCTCGCTTCAGCCTGAGCCACCCTCACCTTTGCTTGGCGATCTTGCGCGCTACATAGCAAGCTAGGGTTGCTTTTTAAGCTTCTTTCACACAAATATTTATGTGTAACAAATAAGGGGCCGTCAATAAACTACGTTACCAATTTTGTGCTATTATTTACCGGCTACCCCCTCCCCAAGTCCCTTCACGACACCCCCAACCTACGGTGACGTAGCACCAAATTCTCTTAAAACATAGAAAATAGGGTGATTTTTGACGAAAATAGAAGAGTACTAGGTAAATAAATTCTTTCATATAAAATTAACGTAGATATATCTAATTGTGTATGAAACCGTTTTTATTTCTAAAATTTTAAGCCGAAATATATTAGATTGTCAACATAATATTTTTTTAACAAAAAAATAATAATTTTTGAACAAATAGTTACATTTTCAACCAAATGGTCGAATTTTCTAAAAAAAAACTTCAAACCAAAAACAGTTGCATTTTTAACCAAATAGTTAAATTTTCAAGCAATAAAGATGGATTTTTAACAAAGAATTTGTATTTTCGACCAAAATATATGACTTTTGAACAAAGTAGTTGAATTATCAACAAACTAATTAAATTTTCAATGAAATAGTTATATATATATTTAACCAAATGGTCGAATTTTCAACCTAAAAAGATGAACTTTCTAACAAGAAAAATAATTTTTTTTTCTAAAATACGCTTTTTAAAAGAATACATGTATTTTTTTATTATTATTGTTGATCTTAGGGTTGTTGACCAGGGAATATTTTATTATTAATATTAGATGTTAATTTTGTTT
>JAAAKG020139869.1:0-12250 GCA_010014905.2 Druon quercuslanigerum | reverse complement strand
GGCAACATTTGCCTGTCCCCTCGACGTGGTATCTCCGGTTGCCTACAGAGAGGCTATGTTATGTAACTCGCGGGTTACAATATATATGCATAATGAATCAAGAAATTAATCATTTCAATTATATATAAGTTTGTACTAGTAGTAGTACTAGTATTTTCTAACACATACGTCGGAAAGAAGTGATGTTTCGGTGGAAATACATGTAAGTTAAGTTGTAGAACAGACAATTATTTATTAATATTGCTAATTAATTTTCCATTATTTAAACAAATAAAGATAATATCAACATTTGTCCGAAAATGGATCTGTGATTCATTTTCACACCACTTGTTAGGTAGAATTTGTAGTGCGTTTTTGTAATCCCAGTTTACAAGAAAAAACGATCAAATTCATTAAGTGTGATGGAGCTGGTGTCTCAGTAGTATACACTGGTTATAAAATATTTTTGCTTCTTTTCTAACCCCACAGTTCTAGTTCTAAGCATTTTCCTCGCCATGTTCAAATTTGATGCTCGACTCGATAAGAGTGTTGTCGAACAGATGGGAAAGATGGAGGCAGCCCAGATAAAAATTGTGCCTGACTGTAAGAAGTCACAGATTTGTTGATGCATGCGTATCTGCATTTATTTAAACTTGTTTCAGAAGGTTTAAACTTGCTTAATGCACGAATAAATTGCTCTCCGGCATCTGCTACTTAACAGTGAGTAGAATTAGGGTCGGTAAAAAGTTCTTATCCTTTTGTTCCGAATTTTATGTGCTTTCTTTACTCAGCTGTGTTTCAGTGGGGATTGTAGTGGGAAAAATTCTTTAGTGGGAAAACTCAGTAGCTTTTTCGCTTTAGGGTTTTTTTTGTTCTATTTATTAATCCTTAAAATATTTTCTAATTCTACTTTTAAAAGAGGGAAGTGATTCGCTATTACCTCTTTCAGGTTACGTGTGAGAATGAGTGCCCAATCTCTACCATTTATGCCACTTAAACGCATACGAATTCGTAGTTTCTGATTGGACACACGATAATCTACCCGGTAAGAAGGCTTTCATTAAAAAGTATTGAAAAATTTCATTCATCGAGTGGTAACGTGACAAATATTAAATACTTCTGGATCCCGTTTTTTCATCAATTTTGAATCTCCACAGCAGTTGAAGCTATTTCTTAAATAGAATCCCTTGCTGTACCTAGTGCCGAAAATATTTTTCTGAATACCACAGAGCAACCAAGAAATAGAACAATTTTAATCCCTTTTAATTTAGTTTTTTTGAATTTTTTATCATGATTTTATATTTCTTAATTGATAATATTTGACCAAAGCAAACATTTCACAATAAAGAGATGTATTTTTTTTATAAATGCTACTAGACTTTTTTGTTTTTAACTTATTGGAGGTTACATGACTCAGGTCTAAGATGGTCAGGAGAGAGTAATCGCCTTCCGAGTTGCACCATGTCAGCTGCTGAGCACAATTATACGCTTGCCTAGAGGGAGTGCCTCACGATCGTGCTGTGTACTGGGTAATTAGGAAAATACCTAGAAGGTTTACATTTTAAAGTCATTGCCGACTACAGTATTTTAAAATGGTTGCATAACTAAAGAAACCCAATAGGTAGAGTCGAAAGATGGTCCCTTGAACTTCTCTTGCAGAAGGGATTTTGAGAAAGGATATCAACAAGCTAGTCCATAACACGCGAATTGGTTACAGCGCGTTGAACGAATGGACTACATCAGGGACCTGCTATGCCCACAACATCAAAGGCACGCTCGTATCTCAGGCCCAAAATTACGTGGAGAGTAAGCGTGCTTGCTTTTTCTGGTAGGTTACCTTTTCCTGAAGCATCAGCGCGCACTGTCAAAAAGGGAAGACAACTTTGCAGATAAATTATGCGATACATTCTACGGGCTTTATAAAATCAAACTCAGGTTATCTCCTGTGGTGTATGTTTTAATGACCAGGAAGGGAAAATACGCAGGCCAAGAGCACATTATGCGTCTCAAGTCTTATGCCCAAGACCCACCGCAAGTGACCTATTATCAGTAAACTGTGAGTGCAAGTAGCAGCCAGATCACCAAGGCGAGCACTACCCCATATTCGTACCATCCCGAGTCTCCATGGTTACCGATTTAAATCCAAATTGGTAAGCCTGAAATATCCTGCTAATTTACTTGCATAGCTAATCGTCATCTTATACTGATCTCTGTGCACCGTTCTATCAAGGGGTGACGTCACGATATCCACGCCATTGACAAAAATTCCTTGGAAACCAGGGCTTGGTTCTGTCACGTCGAAGGATTGACAAAGGTTATTAACGCACCGTGGAATAGGTATCAAAGACTAAACTTACAACTCCACTCTGCTGATGTCTCTATGGTTACCGATTTTAATCAGAGCACAGCTGAGCATCCGACTTCGGCTTTACTTAACTTGGCCTTGTTAGTTATTAATGGACCCCATATATATTACCTGGACACGTGACATCACGATTAGTGCGTTGTAACAAATGATCGGAAACTCGGCGATTGTGGCCCCATTGTTCGTCGGATGGACTGCCAAACGGACTAATTAATTATGGAATAAAACCGTTGCGGAGAACTACTACCGAGTAAGTAAAGATATGTGAAAATTTAAAAACTCGGTAAACTAGATGTCAACTTTAGGATTTAACACAAAAATATTATTTTCGTAATTGCGTCTGTACATATGTACCTGTATATAGATCCGTACGAGAGATGGTTCATAGTTCTTGTTAGTGATTATTTATTTCGGGGTCATTCACAACATACGTGATACGCTGAGAGGGTGGGGTGTTTGTCGAAGTATCATTATCCATTTCAATACCAAAGCAAAAAGTATCGCGCAGGGGGGAGAGGGTCAGAAATTCTTTAAAAATTTATTACGTATTTTTATAATGGTCCCTTCGTAGTTTTCCAAGTATTTGCGCTGTGAACTTATGTTATGCGCGTTTTATCTGACAAATCTTATAATCTACAACTAAAAAATAAGTAAATTATGAGATTGAACAACGCTGCTGTTACTGAGCTTCAAACAAGTCAATCCTAAATTCTTAACCTCAAAAAATGTCATATTAAACTATAGGTATTAAAGGTTAAAATAGATGAAGAAAGAATTTCTGATTAAACAAGATCCGGCAAAAGCTCTTTTTTGCTATTACTATAATCTTTAAACACTAAGAGCAACTTTACACGTAGAACAATCTCAAATAATTGCATTCATTTCCTGAACTTAAATAATTAAGGAAGATTTCACAATGATTTCACAATGAAGAATTCACAATGCTTCAACGATAAGGAGGTTACTTTTTTGACAGGCACTCGAAGAGTTGAAAGCACGATTGATTGTTTTCGACATGCAACCCAAGAATGGTTTTATTATCATAAAGGTATCGAAATAGAATTAGTAAGCTTGCTTAAATGAACGCAAATTTGTATTTAAGATTAAATGATTTAATAATAGATTTAGTGCATTGACGATGATTCATTCTAATAAAAGGAGGTGTTTCGGGTTTCAATCGTATACAAAACTACGAATCGTTTCGTCAAAATTACAGTTCATTTCTTCAGGGCTAACCTGATAGTGAGCTTTCAGGTTATGTTGTTCTTATACCTTCTTGCTACGAAATATATGTATAAAGAAATAAAGTGATGAAATTGGCCTTTTCAGTTTTGTGAATTTTTATCTCAAGGAAAAATACAGGTAGACACTCACCGTCTTCTGGAATTATTGCACCTGCATTCACAAATATAATTAATTCTAATAATATTTAACTTAATTATTATAAAAAATTTTATAACCTAATTTTTATTAGTCTCTTTTTTAAATTGTAAAAATTGTTTGCTTCACGGTCATTACTAATATTTTTCAAAAGAGTCGTAATTTGTAAATAAAATTGGAATTATTTTAACAATTACTGTTTTTATCAACATTTTATTATACAAATTCTTTATAAATGAGTTTTTCTCATAGTTAAATTGATTTTTTCTGTCCAAACCTGATTCTCAATTGTCTTTAAAGCTATTTATTTACTGCAAGCTTTATCTAACATAAACAATATAGATTTTTAATAAAAATTCAATTAAATCAGTCTCCCAATATGCCGTATCCTTGTAAAAAAAATTTTTTTTCATAATTATTAGACCTAATGTATTTATTTTAAGTTTCCTATAAAAATCTCATTTTTATTCTAAATATCGAATATTTCTTCGATTCAATACCAAAAATAATATTATCACAAAAATTATTGAACAAGAAATAACTTTTTCTGCTGTAACCGCAGATTATCACAGATTGTTATAAAATTTGTTATTAACAATTACGCAAAATTGTATTTTATGCCCCAAACAAATTATAGAATTAATTCAGAAAAATGAATTGAACGAAAAGAAACACTAATTCTTAAAGAATTAGTTTATAAAAAATGTGTTCATAAAAACAGTCATTGTTAAACTTATGCTAATTTTTTGTTACAAATTGTGACTCTTTTGAAAGATATTAGTAATTATTGTTAGGCAAACCATTTTTACAGTTTAAAAAAGACCATAATAAAAATTGGTTTGTAAAACTTGTTTATAACTAATTTAAATATTATTACAATTAATTATGTTCTATGAATGTAGGTTCCATAATTCCCGCTGATAGGTAGTTTCTATCTGTATTTTTTCTTGAAATTAACATTTACAAACCACAATTCTCTTAAAAATGTAATGCTGGGCATTTTTCAAACAAAAAACTTCCAAGCGGTTAAGATATATGACTTGTAATATTAGATCCATTGTCGCTGATGATGTTATTAGGATGTTTTCAGATTTCAATTGCTTCTCTATGTTTTATTGGAAAAATATCGTGTTTTTTTGCAATGAAGGTTGTTTTGTCAAATAAAATGTTATGTCCTGTTTCTATATGACGCTCAGCCAGTGCTGATTGACTGAAATGTTGTAACCCCTCTTTACTCTCATGTTACTTTATACGTTGGCTCACCGCTCTTTTGGTTTCTTCAATATAGACTTTGCCAAAAAAGCCTTTTTGTCTTCAGGACTCTTTAGAAGTTGCTCTATTTTCGCAGATAGTTTAAGTATGGTTTTAATGTTTTTTTTGTTAAGAATTTTTTCAATCTGTTCTGTGACACATTTGATGTGGGGTATGATGGATACACAATAGGATACACAATATTTTTCTAAGAGAATATATAGAATTAATTATATATATAAAATATATAATTATATATAAGAATAAAATAACCTGAAACTTAAGTATCAGGTTAGCGCTGAAGAAATTAACTGCAATGTTTACCAAACGTCGCCAAGATTCGTAGTTTTGCATACGATTAACAGACGAAGCACCTTGTTTCAGTAAATGACTTATTCGGTAAATTGTTATAACCAAATTATTGAATAGCACTAACAAATGCCGCCTTTTCGCTGCATTATATTTCATAACATATAGAATTTTTATTTTCTGTGCAGTGTTCCAAAAATTTTTCCTGCTGCATACGCCCCAATTTCATTATGTGCTGGCAATAATTGAAGATTAAATAAAGGGAAAGTCATGTGGAAATCAAATATTCAGGGATGCTTTCAAACGAATTTCACGAACTTTAAATCGTCCATCATTAGATTCTTTGACCAGAAAATAACATTTTCTGTATAAGCTTTTGCTTAAAAAATTAGACACACGCCGTAGCATTTAAGAGGGATACATTCAATTTAATGAAAAGTAGTGCAATGAGGGTCGCATGCAACTCCAGCGACGCGGCCACGTTGGGATCAGCCCTAGCATTAGAAATCTACATTTAGCCTTATTTTCGTTCGTGCATATTTTCATTCAAGCTTTTTTTGCGTCAGAGCTTTATTCACACATTCCCACCATTCTTTTCTCGTCCTCCCTCGGGGTATGTGTTTCTATATTGGATGGTAGTTCGTGAAAAAAATTTGCCGATATGACAATTATTTACTGAGGGGGGAGTATGGAAAAATTCTAGGTATTGTGCAGATAACATCTATTTCGGATATTTGTGACTTTTTCAATAGTACAAAAGCAATTCTTTCCACAAACGGAGAGAAATTTCAAAAAATTCATTCACGGAACTGCTTCTTGATATTATTCACGCTTTTGCGCCAAAACTAGGATTTCGGAACCCTTGATCTTAAAGAAACGACATTTAAACTAGTTTAAATTCCTTAAAATTACGTGCTTAATAAATGTAACACCTGGCTTGAGATAGCGTATATTTCTGAAAAAGGATTATTCTCTAGATCTCTCTAATAGCCTAATTCGAAAAGCAACATAAAAAAAATTAATTTATTTGTTTTTCATTAGTCAAAAATGACGTTAAGTATTTTCTGTTATTTAAAGAGTTAACTTTATTGATAGCTTTGATTTCTATTGTCACAGATTGTGGAATGACACATATACTGATCGATAGTAACTACCTCTAATGATATTACAGGTTACCTTAAGTTTCGATTTTATCATTGAGCAGGATTTGAAAAAACTTAGTTTTCGAACTTCAGCTACCATAACAAACAGTTTTACAAACACTTCTGGAATCTGCGAAGATGATAATTGTAAAATAGCAAAATGTCTGTTCTTTGCAGCTAATAAATGCACTTTTACGCATTTTGAGCCGCTGAAACAATCCGCCCTCAGAAGTTCATCTAGGTGTTAAATTTTTTCCCTAGTCTGGAACAAAAACGTAAAATGAAGAGAATTCTAGGATCTGCTAATGTAATACTTGTACGATGGCAAGGTGATATGAACCTTTATGTTAAGTATGTAGCTTAATTCAGATTTGATCTCAAAATCAATTTACAAGGCATCATATTTCCGCTAGCCCAATGGGAATAGTAGCAAATTGAGAAAGACATACGGTTTTGCGCTGGGTATGTTTACATGCACTAAAGGTTGAATTAGTTATGTGATGCTGGACATAGGGTATTGACGGATTATTGGTATATCAAAAAGAATGTAGATGAGCAGGAGGAGCGCACTCGAGCATTCATTGCGACTAAGTCGATCATCACAGATGATATTAGGTTGCATGTACAAACAAAAATGAGTACCCTCCATCCAATGAATTTCTAAACGACGAATGACATTCCCAAAACTCTAAGACCTTTGCTCGATGCCATTATATTGAAAAAAAAATGCAGTGACGAAAGTAAGTGGAGATGGATAGTCGTCTCTCTCGCGCACGCAATTATAGTAGGAACTCGGCCAAACTCTTTCTTTTCAACCCTGAAAATCGGCCTTGGAGCTGAGTTAAGCAATAATGATGATGACAGTAAACGACATAATAGAGGTAACCTCAGAGAGTTCGAACGTCGACTATTAAGCTCAGGTGTGAGAACATCTAAGCGTAGACAAAGGCAGAGCTAGCTTCCCACGGATTATGAAAACGAACATGAGAGTTCAGGTGATCTGGTGCTTTAAAAAAAACATTTAATACTTATTGGATATATCGTAATATATTTTATATATATATACGTAGCATACACCGGTCTTAATGAATCATAAGTACGAGGGAGACATTATAATAACATAAAACTATATCATTTGAGTCTTTGCATGGTAGAACGTGGTATAGAATATTTCTCGAGGAGTGGAAGGTCTCCCAGCTGATTGGGTTTGAGTAACGTACAGAGGCCTTCCCACTCCTCGAGAAATATTCTGTACCTCGCTCTATGATCCGGCGGTTTATTTGCACTCTATGATATGACTGGTATGAATTTGACCTTGCTATATATATATATATATACTTTCGAATCAAACCGTAGGGCCTATGACCACCGAACGCGTCTTCGGTTTGCGGATATAGGGTCTTAGTACCAAGGGTTTCTGCTGAATATGGTTACAACAATTAATAAGCAGTCGCAGACAATTTTCCCGGGATAGTCCCTAAGATATAATCCCTAAGTGGAGGCATACAAACCCTATCGAATGCTGGAGAAGCAGGAATATTAACATACAGGTTCCTTTCTAAGCCACAAGTACTAGCTCAAATGGATGCCTCCCTTCGTGAGGATATCTCGAAGGAGTCCGACCTCTGGACCATCATATTTTCAGTTTATGGTGCCGCAAGAGCTTTGGCTGATTCAAATCGAAGGCTACAACCGAAGCCTAAGAACTGAGGACCTTCCATCACATACTGAATAATTCCAAGTTGCTGGAAATCAAAGAATATATTTTTGACGCAGTCAGTAGAATACAGAATAGAGAGCGATGGATTAGGAACAATCAGCAGTTCAGGAGTTTTGCGAAAACCTTATAACATCTGAGGAGAAACGTGTATCAATCACTACTAAAGAGGTGAAAAAAGCTCTGAGGGATTCGAAAAACTTTTCCGCTGCAGGACCAGATGGTATTGAAAACTTCTGATGGAAGAAGTTTATTTCCAAACACTAACACCTGGCCCTCGTATTCAGATCATATTTAAAGTCGGAAATTTCTAGAGCTGTCCTGAACAACAGAATTGTTCAAAGAATTGAGCCTAATGAAGAGAGATGTGGGAACGACGTGCATTGAAAGAAGGTGTAGCAGGATGCCGAAAGAACTTGCTAATTCACAAGTTCGTCCGCAAAGACGCAGCAGCCCATCAACGCGTCCTGTCAATGGCCATGACTGACTACTTGAAAGCTTTCGATTCAACTTCTCTCATCCATATGAGCTGTCTGTTCGAAAGCTTGAAGGTTCATCTACATATAGTGAAATGTATAGAGAAATGGCTCCATTGGCAAACTAGACTTGCTATCTCATCTGGGAAATATCTAGTGACAACGAATAACGTCACCTCCCATAGGGGCGTCTTTCAGGGTGACAACATGAGTCCTCTGTTTCTTTTCATCACACTTCTGTCTCTATCTCTCACACTACGAAATTCTTCTGAATACCTCTGTGGCTTCTGGTAAAAGCAAATTTTAGAGTGATTTCAATATCATCAAGCAGTGTATAGGAGAGATTGGTATAGACTTTGAATTGGACAAATGTGTAAAAATTCATCTGAAGCAAGTAGAGATTTTTGGCATTCCCGAGCACGCTGAGCTTGTACATATAAGTGTTATCAGACACTGGACACTGTCCACTGACACTGGAGAGACCTATACGTACCTGGCCTTGCCTCAAAGCCGTATTTAGGACGCAACATCAGTAAAGGAGTCTCTCTGAACTTGGGGTGGTTTAATGGACGAAGAACGAGCTTCAGACCCCTGACATCTCCACACGTAAGATCATGCATATACATAAGAGTTTGGATATCAATTCGTCTGTTCCGCGATTTTACATTTTACGTAGAATCCCCAGTGTCTTCATAATCGAATTGTTCTAAGTGCAGTTTTCATCTTTGCAAATAATGGAGAGCCTATCTTTAAAATGATCAGTAACTACGAGATGATTGGCAAAGAAGCGTTCCTTTACAAAGCCGAAGAGAAGTCGGAAAAACCATTGCCCTTAATTTTAACATCATGAGTGAGGAAAGTGCATTACTCAGCGTGTCATGCACACGATGAGTACCTAGAACACATACTATCTGGGTATCCCATCCATGCGGGAACTGCATATCTCTACAGACATAATGCGACCCTAAGAGCAATTTGTTTTGGACTGTGTCGATCTTACTGTTTTGGCCGCGAACCTGCGCTGCCGCATGTTCCGAGGGAGATAAGAGGCAATTGTACAAAACAAAATCGAGACTATAGTGGGAAAGCATTTCTTTATTGCTATTGTAAATCTCAATATTTCCGCCCTAATATCCATGATGCTGACTAACTCTGTTCCACTACCTTTTCTTTTAGTGATTTTCAACAATTTCCAACATAATTTCTTATTTCCTTTCAACACCATTTCGCATTTTTAGCTTTCCTTCCACTTTCATTGTACACTAGTTTTCTGTAACTAATTTTCTCTTCATTGCTAAGACCTGTAATATTCAATTTTTTTAAATATGCTTGCGTCTTTTCGTTAACGGCTACGCGGATTATATCAATCCACCATGTATCACAAGTCCGCAGTACCATTAGGTAATTTTTGAAACTAAGGGGTTCACATTCAGAACCCCTCAAAACCCTAGTATCTTTTACCTCTGCACCAACTGTAGGAGTCCATCATTTTAAACCTCATCCATGTATTTGTAGTAAACAAGCCCTTTTCTAAGCAGAAACTAATCAATATGTCTCCGTCATCATTCATTTTCAGAACTTCAACATGACCTAGCACCCTGTACCTAACATGCGCTGGACTTAGACCCATCCATACATACCTCCTAATAGAATGATTCATTTCCCATAATCATAAGTACCTATATTATAAGTCAACGTGTCTCATATCGTCTTTTACTGTACTCGCTTCACCATCAATTGGTGCGTAGCACTTATTGGGACGATCTGTTCTCTTTTCATAATTGAAAGTTTTTATTATTCATAATTTTTAATCATAAACGAACAGGCAAATATTAAAATAGTTGCGCCTGTGACTTAAAAGAGAAAAGGCAGCTAGGCAAAAGGATTACTAAAAAAATCGTTCAATCGGCGGATGTCGAGTTGCGAAACGGTCAAGGGATATCAACAGGTAGAGACTTCCCCCTCCATAACACTCTCTTCTCCGCAACTCAACATTGGCCTTTGATCAGTTGACACACACACGGGTCTTTTCTTCGCTGTGTTTAGGCTGCACTAAATACTCGGCCACAGGATCGATTACTGAACCTCTTTGGTTTACTCTAAGTTACAGGCCACTAGGTCTTACGCATATTGTGTTGTGGCCGATATTGTTTGGAGCAAAGTCCATATCAGTTAACAATTTGTAACAATATTTTCCTGAATACGGTTCGGAAAGTTTTAATAGAAGTTTTGTTATTACACAATTAGGCTGATCCACTTGTCCCTTCGCTCTCGGTGAAGCTGTCGCAATTAGTACACGGTTTGTTCTATTCTGATTTACAAACTCTTTAAAATCATGCGACGTGAAACATGTACCACGGTCTGACTGCTATAGTTTCTGAAATGTTCAATTAGACAATTTACCGTTTCTTTTGTCACTGTGGTTTTAAAAGGGTAAAATTTGGAAAACTTTGTAAAAGAGTCGATTATCACACATATGTGTTGCTTCGTTGCTATTTTCTTATTCATAGGGCCTAGGTGATCTACATTATTCTTTAAAAAGGCCATTTCACCTTTTAGAATAGGGTTAAGAAAACCTTCATCCTTCCCCGCACAAGGCGAAAATGCTACACATTTAAGACAGTTTGCTACGTAAACTTTGACTTTTTCTACAATGTTCAGGAATCAGTTATTGCTTAATATCACTTCAGACGTTTCTTTATCACTGAAGTCACCAAGTTCATCGTGAAATTTTCTCAAAATAAACCAATCAACCTTTTCCTCATTTAAAAAAATTTATGTTCCGATTTTTCGAGTTTCTCGCGGATTTCCCGAATTTATCTAAGACAACTGATCTTACTGCAAAAAACAGACTGTGGATTCATAATCAGCGCCAAAAATTACCTTTAAAAACTGCCTTTAGCTGCTTGGGTACAAAATGGTATAAACTCAATTCTAATTTCCGTTAATTTAAATTATTTTAAATGTATATTCAATTGATCTAAAATTGTATGAATTCCTCTGGAATATTTAGCCTTTATGCGCAAAAAATCTATCCCATCAGCGTGACAAAAGTACTCCTTGGTCCCTATATTTCATCTCAAAGGGTCTGTGAGGCCTGCATGCGGGATTAATAATTGACTGTAAAGCACGATCTGGAATATATTTAATATTTAAGAATTTTCAGATTTAAATGTTAAAAATTAAATTGTTTCAGTTAAAAAGCATATTTATAAAATATTTATAATAAAAGGCTTTTATTAAGTTAAAATATGGTTTTAATCTAAAATTTAAAATTTTATAATTCAGCAAAAGAATTTAATTTACAAGTAAAGTTGTTGCATTATGATGTTCGATCCAATTTCGAACCGACAATGTACCAGTGTTGGGTAAGTTCCTCTATAAAAAGTAACTCGTTACAGTTACGTTACTTTGCAAAAAAAGTAACTCGTTACAGTTACAGTTACTCTGTCAAAAAAGTAACTCGTTACAGTTACAGTTACTAGTAAAAGTAACTTAAGTTACTTTAAAAGTTACTTTTCATATCCCTCCTCTCCTAATTTTTCAGTCAGGAAATATTGAAATAAAATGATTTTTTAAAACTATAAAATGAAAAATACGCAATGTGTCCCGATAAGTGGAGAATATACAT
>JAAAKG020139868.1:0-12250 GCA_010014905.2 Druon quercuslanigerum | reverse complement strand
AATAAAGTAATTTCAGTTTACGACAAAACCGTGCTTTCTGTCGATTTCCCTTGCTTAAGGAAAACTTTAATGCTATTATAGAGATGATAAAGTTGACAAAAATAGTGGAAAGAGCCTGAAGGCTAGATAATTTTTTTTTTTCATTTTTTTTTTTCACTTTCAGTTTCTAAAATAAAAATATTCTTTAGCAAAGTCTAAACAAATACAGATATCAAAATGCTTCGGAATAGTTCTCATTGGCACGGAATGAATTTGAGTAGACTGGAATGTATTGCTGTGGAGTAATTTGAAATGAATTGGATTGGACTTATTTGGATTGAATTAGAATAATCAGATTGAAATTGAATTTTATTGGAGTGGATTGGGTTGGAGTTGAGTGGATTGGAATGAATTGGATTAGAGTGGAATGAATTAGAATTGATTATAATATATTAGATTGGAATGAAGTAGGTTGGATTGGATTCCCTTTCGGGTTCTTAGATTAGGAATGCAACATATTTGCAACTTACGTACATGCGCAGTGTAATGCTTTCTAATGCTTGTAAGACGGTATTATTTCGCTATGTATAGGTGCTAATTTTTACATTCCTATCGAATGCCCACGTATTTATGTATCACGGTGTTCCAAAAAACGATGTTCGAGCTACAGGGCAAGTCCCCCCCCCCCAAAGTTCCAATTTCCGGAGGAAATAAATCCTTACTTTTTTTGTTCGAAATTTAAATATTAACTCGTGCTACCAAGCACTTGAAAAATCCATTTGATTAACATGAGGAAATTTTGGATTTTTGAAAAATTCAACTCATTCTCCAGTGTTTCATCAAAACGTGCCACATCTAAAATTATCATGATGTACTTTTGCTCTAGTAGAAAGTAACCCACCAGGCTGGCCTGCGTAACATTTATCACAATTTAAACAATAAATTTCATAAACTACATCAGAAAGTTGAGAAATATCAAGAGAATCTTTTTCTAATTTTATAAACTTATCTAATTTGGAATCAATCGTAAATCTTGTTTTAATATTAAAATCATTCAAAATTTTGTTTATCTCAAAAGACAGACTACTATGGAATGGAACGGAAGCAGTATTTTTAAGTGTTTTAATTTTATCATTAATGTGTGTTTGAACAAATTCTCTTGGATAATTATTTAAGTAACAGAATATTTACGGTTTTTATAATATCTATTTTATCACTTTTATTAACCTTAACATTGAAAAAAGAAATGGAATTTTTATTTTCTACTTCATGTGTAAAGTTAAGACTGATCATATTATGGTTTCTTTGGATGTATCATCTTTTTTCACTAATATTCCAATCAATTTAGTGATTATTAGTATTTTAAGTAGATGGATTTACATTCAAAGTTTTACAGGTTCACCGTTGAGAATTTGAAAAAGGAATTAGGTTTTTAATGAATCAAACAGTGTTTAAATTTAATAATAATTTTTACAAGCAGGTTTTTGGAACTCCTACGGGTTCTCCCATATCATCTGTTTTAGTTGATCTTGTGATGCAAGCCTTAGAGTCCAATGTGGACGACACTTTCATTATTTTACCGAAAGCTAAATTAAATTATATTTTACGGCACTTTAACTCTTACCACCTCTGGCTTAAATTTACACATGAAGTAAAAAATAAAAATTCCATTTCTTTTTTAAATATTAAGGTTATCAAAAATAATTATGGCTCTTTTATCAGGGATTGGTACAGAAAAGGTACTTATTCTGTCAGATATATTAATTTTCTTTCCAACCTTCCCGTTTAGCATAAAATAGCTATTATAAAAAATCTAGTGAACATATAATTTAAACTATCACATGAATCTTTTCATAAGTCAAATATCAATTTTACCATAAATATTCTGTTACACAATAATTATCCAAGAGAATTTGTTCAAACACACATTATTGATAAAATTAAAACACTTAAAAATCCTTGACCAAAAGAACTCAATTCACATTTAAATTATAATGCAGATTTTAAACATACTATTTTCGTTCCGTTCCATGGTAGTCTGTCTTTTGGGATAAAAAGAATTTTGAAAGATTTATACATTAACACAACATTTACGATTTATTCCAAATTAGATAAGTTTATAAAATGAAGAACAGATTCTCTTGATATTTCTTAACTTTATGATGCAGTTTAGAAAGTTATTTTTTAAATTGTGATAAGTGTTACATAGGCCAGACGGGTAAGTTACTTTCTACTAAAACAAAAAAACATCATGTAATAACTGGTCATCAGTTTGATTGGAAACATATTTTGGTTTTACACCAAGAGGCTAATAAGTTTAAAATACTTGCAGCTTAAATGTTCTTTATTAAAAGAGAAGGAGATAAATGCTTAAATTAATTAACTGGACTTAATAATTTAAGGCCCAATGCTCCTTTTTTAGACTCTTTTGTTATTAAATCACTATTTGTAATTTTTGTACTTTGCTGTTTATATAATTTACTTATATTATCAATAATTGTTACTTCGATTTCATGATATCTGTATCGTTTTGATTTTAAGGAACCCTATTTTTTTACTGTTACTATGACACTGTTCTTTTAAGTCTACGTTAATTTATGTCCTTACCTCTTTCACTCGAAGTTAGCCTTCAATATGAAACAGAACGTGCGTTGTGTTTCTTCTTTTAAATTTAAATTTAAAAGGGTTTTAGTAATTTTTTATTTAAATCAAGTGTTAATGATCTCCTGTTCTTTTAACATAAGAGAATTTCTATTACTATAGCTCCACAGGGAAAAGTTTTTTCAATTTTTAACTGTTTAATTTTACTTTTTGATTATCGTATATGATTCGTTTTGTTTTCAGTATTTTAAATTTTGGGTATGTTTTTACAGTTTAAATATTTTTTACAGAACAAATTGAAGATGATAAAGAGTTTTAAGAACATGTTTTAGTAATTAAAATATGACTTCTTTTATAACATTTATGGACTTAAAATTCGATACTGGATTTCCTGATGAGGAAAGCATTTGACTCTCTAAACGTCGACTGCTATATTGAATAAAGGATCTTCTCAACATCATTTCGGTCCTTTGTTTGGTCTGAAGTATGTTATTTTTACATTAATCTCTATTTATAATTAAAAAGATAATGAAATTGTTGTGTCTAATAAAGAAAATTACAGAGATGGTGCTTTCCTCTCTCTGAATTCCTATTTACTAATATGAAAATATGCAAACTTAAAATCCATTATTAAACCAATTTTTTAATGTAAGGTTTTTAAATATTTTAAAAACAATAATTAATAACTAATAATTTCAAATCGCAGGCGTCTGAAATTTAAAAAAAAATACGAACGATTTTGGATAATTTATTTAGAAATAGGAGCTGAATTGTATATTTTCTAATTCGAAGCGCTAAAACTTAAACAATTTTAATTTCATTTCGAGAATCACGAAACTAGAATGATTTTAGATTAAAATTTTAAAAAAGGACAATGTCAAAACGTTAAAAAATGGCATATTTAAGATTCAAAGTTTGGAAATTGGAAAATTCAGATTTCAGATTTGTATTCTTTATAACAAAAGCTTTCAATGTAAATAATTAAAGATTTAAAATTTCAAAATTTGAATCATTTGCATTCAAAACGATTAAAATTTGACAATTAAACATTGAAAACAAAATTGAATCTTTCAAATGCCAAGCTTCTTAGATTCTAGAATTTTAAATCGCCATTACATAACAAAATTACAAGTTAACATTAAAACTGATTAAAAAGAAACGCGAGCTTCATTTAAAACTGCACAAAAATTTAGTTACCAAAAATTGTGATATGAAAACTTTTTTATGCTCAAAATCTTTTAGAATTTCAATTATTGAAAGTAAATTTAAAACCCTTAAAAACTAATAATGTTTAAATTGCTAATAAATACTTTCCAGAATTTAACCAAGTAAATTTTAATTAAAAATTAAAACCTATGAAAAGAAAAAATTAAAAAAGCGTTCTTCCTGAAAATTTAGAAATCTGAAACTGTTAACACTTAAAATTACCAAAATTTTTCTTTACTAATGTATCCATTTCAGTTAGTTTCGTTTTCATAGTTTTTTATTTAATTTTTTATTCAACTATAAAACGATAATTTTAAGATCTTAGATAGAGAATTAAAAATTAAGATAAAAAAATACAAAACAATCTTGCTATGATATTTCATTTTTTTAAATTGTACAATTTTATGCTTTTCAATCCGAAATTGCTTTATATTTACATCCGAAATTATTAAATTTAAAAAAGACTATCAAGACCTCTAATATAAAATTTTGAAATATTAAATAGCGTAATGGTCCTAAAATGCCGATTATTTAAATTTGACACCACAATATATTGAAATTAAAAATTCTGAAGCTCTAAAAATTAATCTAAAAATTAATTCAGGAAAAAAATTTAGTTTCAAGGCCTGAATTATTGAACTGCTTTAGAATTTCACATTCAAAATATAATTGTGAATCAAAATTATACACATTTTTAAGACGATAAATATATTTTTAATAAGTAACATATCATGTATTATCACGTGACATTTAAAAGGGCTGGGTAGTTTTTTTACTTAGAGGTGTGATTTTATCAAATCAAAAGTCACTGTTATTTTTATCATTCCAAATTGCAGAATTTTAAATAAGGCGAGAAATATTGTTAAAAGTTTCAAGAATTATAAAATACGCGAATTATGAAATACGGAAAATCTCCCGGGTTAGTGGCCACCCTGAATAAGAAGCATACCATAAGCCAATTTCGACATTTTCTTTGTTCCATCAAAATTCGACAGAGTGAATAAAATAAAAGATGGTATCATTCCTTAAATATTGCTTTTTTTAGATTTTCATACCTGTTATAAATATTAAAACGTGTTGCTCACGAAAATTAATTGCTAGGCTTAACAATTTTTAAATATTTAACAGTAGTGAATGATAATGCTGAAAGAGGTCTTAAATTAATATCGAACTTAACTGCTTGAGAACGATAAATGAGGATAAAAACAGTACTTACTATAAGTAATAAATAATTATAGAAAACTATTTCCAGATACCAGAAAGAAATCATTGTTTTTGGCCAAAAAATAATGTTTTTTGTTCAGAGTTGTAATTAGACTGCATATAAAATAGATTTAGATTCCTTTTTATTACAGAATTTGAAAGCCAGGGCCGCCCTTAGGACGGTGCGAGCCGTGCGGTCGCACAGGGCGCCACGTTAATGGGAGCAACGAATTCTGGGTTTTACGAAAAAAAATCTATAGATATGCATGGAAAAATTAATTATTTGATTGGCCTTTGGTACACTCTTTTAGTGTGGAAAACTAAAGGCTAAGTTCATTAGCCAGCTATTTTGAATAAAAATTCCAACAGTAACAGCATTTAAAAAATGGTTAAAACCAAATGTTTTCACGATTTAAACATTCCATATACGGCTATTCGCAGTACTTTGAACTTTTACTTGTTAAGCCACACGACGTACGATATAAAAAAGTCAAGAGAACAGAAACGTCGCTTTGTGAAAGCCCTACAATATTATCAGAAGAACTTTTCGAAATTTCGTGAAAAATCGAAAATTAAAATTGTGACCCTCCAAAAATAAGAAAAATTCCATTTTCACGTCAAACTATTGAAGATATAAAAAGATGAATTTTACATAAATTAAGCACCCCGAAAAGATCTGCACATTTTGTATGGAAATCTTTTATGAGACGCGTGGTTTCTCCTTTATTCTAAAAAAAATTAAATTTGTGGACAAACGACACAATGTACAAAAAGAAAATTATATAACAAAAGCTTTTCAATAAAAAAAAAGATCACTTGTCGATTCTTTGACTTTTAATTTTGAAGTTCGCACAAAAATTTGGGGGATGTAAAATGGCCAAGAGTGTAGCGCGAGATAATTATAGTATCGAGCACGAAACAAAGTTAAGCCCGCTCACACTTGTGAGCCTAGCTCGTGATGAGAATGTGCCCCAAAATGGGATAGTAAAATGTTCAGTCAAAAATATTAATATATTAAGAAACAACCATTTTTTAACAAAAAAGTTTATTCATAAACAAAGAGATGAATGTAATTAATTTGTAGTTACCGCAAACAAATGCAATTTTTCCAGCGCACGTGGAGGGATTAAAAATGTCATCAACATTAATAACCGAATGCAGATTGTGACGCGGACACGTTAAAGAAAATTGGAAACAAGCGAACGGCATACTTCTAATAAGTAAGGAATGAAATAACACTTTAGAGAACCAACGCTCGACTGCGGAACCGGAAGCTGTCCACGATATCTTTGCCACGATCGACCTTTGGCGAAGTTTCTAAAATCGCCATATTAGGTATTTCAGGTTGGTTCGGAAAAATACAAGATGCTGCATGCCGAGGGCCAAACAGTAATATGAATTGAATGGGACAAAATTATATTTTCTTAATAACTTATAAAAAGTGATTGTTCACTAAAATTAGTGTACTTGAATGTTATTTTTTATTTTGAGAAAGCTATTCAATTAAATATTAAATTCGATCGAAAAATGCACAATGATTTTATTATTTAAATAAATTGCTTTTTAAAAAGAAGTCATAAAATACAATTACAATTGTAGTGAAAATTATTTTTTTATAATAAATTAAAAAAGGAAGTTTTGTCCCATGCAACTGATATTATATGATATATTATATTAAGAAATATGTAATTTTTGAACGTAGTATACTATAGACCTGTTCATTTAAGAGCTAATGCAAACGTGACGTTATCAACACCTTCAATTGTTACAAGCAGTTTTTACATGCACACTCCTGTTTTCCTTAAATGAAAAGGTCAATGTTCGAAAAGCAAACTGTGAATTAGTATCATCTCTATCCGTATGCGCTGTGAGCAATATGATGTAAACACTGCAGAATATCTTTGACGCTCATGCGAAAATCGCTATCTATGTTCAAAACCTAAATTCCATTACATTTGAAGGTTTGTGAGTATATAATTTTATTAAAAAAAGGTAAGTTGAAATGCTTAGAAATAATTTGAATCCGTAATTATCAAATGCAGAATATTGTTATCATTTAGCTTTGTTATAAATAAATCGGGTTCAAGAATAAAAAGTTTGAAAACACCCTTGCCAGTAGCTAAACATACTTACTTATATCGTTAATTTCCTACATTCTAATAATTTTAATAAGCTATTTCGATACATAAAAGAAAAGAATTTCTCATACAAAAATAATATGAATATTTTGCACTTATTAACTTAAATTAATTATAACGAACGTAAATTTTAAGGTTAAACAATTTTGTAGAGTTTATTATGTTTGCGAAACTACTTCTATAAAGTAATATTAGACTACAGAGAGTTTTTTCTCAGAAAAAAGGATAAAAATTATATATTTTTAAATTTTTATTATTTATAAAATGTCAAATGTTAACTTTAAAAAATAAAATGTATTTTAATAAGTGTAGTAAAATATTTAGATACATATAAGACGGAAAAACAATTTTCCCTGAAAATGGATCAAATTATCTATTAGTTGAATCAATCTTTTGATAAAAAAGATAAATAAAACAGGTGCAAAAAATAATTTTCATGAAAAGAGGATGAAAATTTTCGCTTTGTTAACTTAAATTATTTAAAACAACGCGGAATGTAAATTGTGAAGAATTTTTTGTAGGTGAATTTGTTTGAGAACATAATTTGATACATAATATTGGCAATGTATTTTTTTCAATGTATTGTTTGTAACAATAGCAATTTTTATTGCCAGTGCCATTTAAGGGTTAAGGGTTGAGAAAAGAAATATTTTTGCTGAAAGTTTACTTATTTTGTATATTCATTTTCTAAGAGAGATTAAAAGTGATAAAAGTTAAAAATATTGTTTCGTTTTTTTGGTTAACTATTTCTCTTTGATTCTAAAAAAACGTGTAAATCGGTTATAAATTAAAACCTATAGACTCAATATTAATTTAAAATCCTTTTTTAAAGTTAAAATATTTTTTTATTAGAAATGTTTCCATCACCTTCTATATACTTGCGTTTGAAACAAGAAATGACAACTTTGTGATGTTTTACGTCTAAAGAACATCTGAAAATGTAGGTGAAAACATATTTTATTTGCAATAATCTTAGTTACAAGGAAAAGAAACAGGATAAGCAGTTGGGTTTATTTTAGTAATTTTTGGAGAGTAAATACTGCCGATAAATATAGACCAAAAATATTTATGATCTGTTATCCAGATTTACGTTTAAAATTAAACTTAAAAATAGGTTTGGGTGGGGCAAGATGAACATAAGGGGCAAGATGAGCCAATCAATTTTCTCGTAGGCTATCATTTCAATTGTAACTGTTTTTGTACTTGTATCTAGAAGAACGTTATCAAGCGTCTTTTTAGAACAATTTTCGCCCAATGTTGAATAAATTGGGAGAAAACGAAAGTAGAAATGTAAAAAGATCACAATTTCGGGAGCACTGCACGAATGCTTCGCAAGTTGCAATGTTTTTTAATTTGCAACTATGTAATTTTTGTATTTTCGAATTCAGACTTTAAAACATAATTATTAAGCTTATATTTAAGCAATTTTATGCTGAACCTTATTGTTTAACCACAAAATAAACAAAAATTCCAACATAATAAAATTGAAATTAAGTTGATTAGGTGACTTAATAAAACCGATTGAGAACAATTTATTGAATATATTATTTATTTTCGAAGGGATTTTATGAAAAAGGACAGTGTGTACTAAAGAAAAGTTTCTTAAATGGCCTATTTACATAATTTCATAATAAAATTTAATTTTGTAAATTGACTGTTCAACAAATGAAAATTCAATTTCAAATTATAACTAATATGTAGCAGTTGGATCAAAAATTTTCCTCATTTTTCTATTATCTTTAATATTCTTCAATTTTCAAATTTTCTTTAATTTTCTTCAATCTTTAAAGATTAAAAATTCAAATTTCTTGAATTCCTGACAGTAGAAACGTCCACTCCTGAACATTTAACGCTCGAAAATTAAAATGTTAATTATATATTATTTATGATTGTTGAAAATTTACAAAAATGAAATTTTTGGAAATCAAAGAAAATTTAAAATTCAATTATTGAAAACACAATTTTCTTAAATTTTGGATTTTTTCATTTAGATTATTTTAGATGACAATTTAATAAATGAACATTAGAATCCATAATTATTAATTTTAGTAAATTCTTTCAAAAATAATTCAAAAATTTAATTTTTTACTTTGTGTAGATTTATGTCGTATATAGTTGAACTTTGTAGGATATCTAAAATTAAATAATAAAAAAATAACTTATTTTATTTGTGTCAAATAATATCATTTTGGCTATAGTTTTTGGTGCAGTTTCAAGCCGTTATGAGATTAAATTGAAAATATTTAATTTTCGAAATAAATATGATTAATATGAGAAACCTACCATTTATTTGCACCTACAAAATTTGATAAATTCTTAAATTTTCCCGGTTTATTCTAGGAAGCTGTAAATATTCCAGAAATGAAAATATAAAAGCTACTTACATCTATGAAATTGTAGATCTTAAAAAAAAAGGAAAATCAATTTCCATGGCCATATTGATTTAAAAGACAAAATAGGAAAATTGGAATCTACTAAAATATACAAGAAGTCCTTTTTTTCTTTAAAAAATTAAATTGCATTGAAGAATAATAATAACTCTTAAAAATCTTTAAAAATCTTAATCTCAAAAAAAATCTATACATTTTTATTTCTAAGAAAGTTTATTTTTTGGCTTTCATAAATTTTCTTAGATTGTCGGTTATCTTTTTGATGGCTTCAATTGTACCCTTGATGGGTACAACTGGTTCCCCTGATGGGACACAGAAGTTGGTAAAAGAGAAGAGATTTGCAATCGATCCTAAATTGAAAACGCGAAAAGTAAAGCTAAATTAGAAATCAAAAGCAGGAAATCTGCACAATTAAATATTTTGATTACTCGAGCCGTGTTGATCACAGGAACAATGGGTTTAATGACAAAGGAGTCATAATCACACGGAGATAATTAAATTGGTCTTTGTTGACAGTATTGTATTGTGAATGAAACTCGTTAACCTTAGTCAATGAAAACAGATTAGCAGGGCTGATGGATTCTATTCACATATAAATAAAGTTTAATTACTTTCTAATTACATAGAAATGCTTATAATGAAGAATGTAAATATAATCGCAGAACACTGATAATTAAAATACAAAACCAGCGCTGTAATTAGGGTCGAATGAAAGAGTTTAATTTAATTTAACAATCCAAATTTATTTTGTATGTTAGCATTTACAAAATATCGTTAGAACTTTAAAAGAAAAGTATAAAGGATTTAAAAATTTTGTTTATCTTGATTTTGGAAAATAAAATTATTTGACAAAATGGCTGAAGAAGAATTAATTCAAAAGAATCCTCAAACAAGGGGAAATAAAGAAATAAAATTATCTAAATCGGTATTGGAGAGTGAAGAAAATACTTTGATCGATAATTCAACCGATAGAACCTTGGGTGAAAACTCTGAATCACACCACGAATTGACATTGGATCAAGACAATGTAGAAACTCCTGGTGGATCGAAGGATAACGAAACAAATGATTTATCAACGAACATAAATGAATCAAGCGCAATTAACAGTAGGGAATTAACTGTAGAAAATAATAGCGTAAATTATGAACCTTTGTCCGAGGAAGAAAAATTTCTTAAAATTATGAGGGGTATGAGCAACCTGCAAGCGAAGGTTGACGATACTTTTAACAATCAAAATAGAATGTACGCATATGTTAAGGAGGGTAAAGAGAAAAATAACCAAGAATTCACGGTGGTTCATGATAGAATAGATTTTTTGGCGAAGCATTTAACTAATCGAATTGACAAAAAAGTGAATGATTTAAATTTAAAGAAAAGAGCTTACAAAAAACAATTTATAAAGCATACCGTTGGTACCCAAACACCACCAAGCAACCGCGATATGTTTTTTTTGGTTATAGCAAACACAAAACACGAACAAAACAGGACCTACAAAAATTATGCGAGACGTAGGATGTCAGGCCTACGAGAGATTAATAAAAGGTAACATGGGAAACTAAACACAAAAGGAAAAGAAGAAACCATTTCTAAAACTCAATTACACACACAAAGAAACATAAAGAAAAGAGGGATAAAAACCAAAGCCCAATGTATGCAAGCCCCAAGGTACGGAATAGAAGAATCAGCAGGATACGTTTTAAATGCAAAAAAAGACTACTCAGAATAACAAAAATCGAAAAAACACATTTTACAAAGGAGGAAATCAACAACATTAAGAGATAAGGAAGAGATAAAGAACCAGAAAGTGAAGAGTGGACGGAAAACACGCTCAAAAAAATGAAAGATGCTCTAAAAAAATGAGCAATCAGGTAAAAACTGTAAATAAACAACAGCAGTTACCCAAGAAGAAAAATGAAGTACTGTGGGGACAAGAGATAAATGGACATTTTTACTCTTTAATTCTCTTCTTCGAACAAAATAAATATATTGAAATTGATGATTAAAAATTCTAAATGTAAAAAGAACATACTTTAAAATATATTTTATTTTTAAATTAAAACAAAATTTCCTTTATTGAACGAACAAATTTGTCAAATATTCGAAAAATTCCTTCGTTTAGGGGGGCATTGAAACGGTCTCGCTTATATATAAATATATTATTATTATTATCTTAATTTAAACTTACGCTATATCTACCCTTACGCAATATTATAACGAGCGGGTGAAAAATATAATAGACACGCTACTGAGCATCCATGCGAATTCTTTCGTTAAAGGCTTACGAGGATCACTTGTAACGTCCGGTGAAACAGGTGCGGTTGCGTGCGCAACCACCTCAAAGGGGGGTTTTGAGGATTCTTTGACAACGAGACCACTATCATCGCTTGAGAACGGACAAAAGTCAGTCGATGCCTATCACCACAGCGGGTGATACTTTTGGCGTTTGACTCTCGGAATAATCTTCGAAGTAGGGATCTTAGCGGAACCGTTCACAAAAATAGATAAGATAAATAAACAAGATGAAGAAAGAAAGATGGATGCCAATTTTCTTTTCTTGGATAGATTAGAAAGAATTTTATTCAAATATTAATTTTATTAATTTCAAAAAATGTGCAAAATAAGTGCTTCTTGGTGCTCGCGTGAGTTATGACTTCACCATCATCGAGTAACACGATCAGGGACTAATGTGCCACAAGTGCCCACTTTTCTTTTACCCATTTCAAATGGGAACTA
>JAAAKG020139867.1:0-12251 GCA_010014905.2 Druon quercuslanigerum | reverse complement strand
CAAAAGATTTCCAAAATTGTCAAAAGAGAATCTGGAATATTTTAAACAAATCTTTTAAAACTTGCGGTATTTTCTAAAAATGATAGGAAAAATTAAAAAAAAAATTAAAGATATTTATCGAATTTTTCCTACAATTTTGAGAGAATCCTTAGAAGTTAAAAAAATTTCTTTAAAATATTCCAGATTTTCCTTTGACAATTTTTGAAATCTTTTAGAATCGTTTTAAACATTTTTTAAAATTAATTATTCAAAATGAAAAATCATTTTCAATTTTCCTAGGAATCTTAGGATATTTTTTAATCTATAAACTATTTAATTTTAAATATTTTGTTTCAATTTACTCTTCTCAAGTGAAAAGTAAAATATTCCTAAATATTGAATAAACCTTATTTTTTTATTAACATTTTTTTATTGAATTCGTTAAAAATTAAATATTTTAAACTCAACCGATATTTTAAAGTTAATAAAAACCTTTATTTACAAATATATTATTATGAATTTATTTTGTATGTTTAAAATAGTTTCTAAAGTTTCAAACGGGTGTCTAATCAGTTATTGTTAACTTTCTAATAATTGAAGTACAGATCCATTTAAAAAATATTTTATTTATATTTACAGTTGATAAAATAAAACTTAAAAATGGAAATTTGAAATAAAAAATTTTGGAAGTGAAACATTTTAAAATCAAGCATTGTAAACTGACATTTAAAAGATAATAATTCAACTATTATTTTTAAAAACTGTGAAAATCGAACTTTGACAGATTTTTCTTCTAAAAATTTGTAAAATTCCCGGTAAAAAAAAAATCACTGTCATCTCCCGGTTTCCTGGTGCAGCAGCCACCCTGAACTAATTAATTTCACACTGAAAATATATATTTTTTTTAGACTTTTAAAAGAATTTCTTAATTTTCTTATCTCGAACATGTCTTAAAACTAATGACAATTTCAACAACTAAATATAAATTTTGAAGACAGTTGGAAATGGGGAAATTTCAAAACTGAAAGTTTCGCAATAAAATAATACATAAAATTAAGAGCTGTAAATCCCCACTCAAAAATAATTTAACATAAAATGTTAAAATATTTTTTTCAAAAAAACTTTAATTCCAATTGGCAAAAAAAAAAATTGATCTTAGAAAAAATAGAAAATACACTTTTTTTAATCGGGATGGGTTTCAAAAATGTGAACACTAAAATTTCAGTTATTCGCATTATTGCGAATAAATTTCAATTTTTTTGAATGTCAACATCGTGGATTTAAAATGACATTATACATAAGACGCGCAAATATTTTTCTATACACTCAAATTTCAAAATCAATTTAAAAAATTAAAAACAAAACGCTTTTCCCTCAATGAAATTTAATGTAATTTTCGAAATAAAATTTTTTATTAATGTAATTCTCGGAATTCATAAAATCAAATATTAAGTTTAGATCAGTCTTGTGCTAAGTTTTTAGAATTTACACCATTCAATAAAAATGTCTACTATTTAATAATTATTCATAACAGTTTTTACCTCGATTTATTTAAATTAAAAACTCATTGTACCTAAATTTTGCCAAGCCTAAATTACCATAAACCTAAATTTTGAGTTACATTCACATAATTGCTAATTGAGGGCCTGGATCAAAGAATCTGTTATAACTTTGTGGCGCTCTTGAACGGCGTTTAGATGAGACATTAAAAGGTCTCTTAAATCCGAGCGCCAGAATTTTAAAACCGGATCTTTCATCCGAGCCCTCAGATCGAATTTTCTACTCTAGGCGCCAAAAAGTTATAGCCGGTTCTTGAATCTGAAAGTCCGGATCAGAGAACTGTTTGTAACTTTCTGGCGCCTAGAGTGGAGATACCCTTTACAGATTGAATTTAAGCGTCGTTCAAAAATCCCTGCATTCAAGGCGCCAGAATTTTATAACCGGTTCTTCGATCGGAGCCCTCAGAAAAAAAACCCGGATATAAAATTCTGGCGTCAAGAGTTCGCGGTTCTCAGAAGATCGCTCATATTCAAGCGCTCTAGGCGCCAGAAAATTATAACGAGTTACTTAATCTGAGGGCCTAAATTAAAGATCCAGTTATAACTTTCTGGCGCCTAGTCGGGAGTCCCTAAACAGCGATGA
Organism: Druon quercuslanigerum; assembly: GCA_010014905.2. Lineage (NCBI taxonomy): Eukaryota > Metazoa > Arthropoda > Insecta > Hymenoptera > Cynipidae > Druon > Druon quercuslanigerum. Next base: position 10,130 of record JAAAKG020139867.1, on the reverse strand, counting down.
AATCCATGAGGTTAGATGTCTATCAACTTCGACCGCAAGAATTTTATAGCCGCATCTTTTATTCAATCCCTCAGAAGAAAAAATCAGGTTTTAAAATTCTGGCGCCTTGAATGCCTATATTTAAGCGTTCAGGGGACTCTCCACTCTAGGCGCTAAAGTTATAACCGGCTATAACTTTCTGGCGTGTAGTGTTAGAATTTCCCTGAATATCGCTCAAATTCAAGCAGTGTCAGAATTTTACAATTCGTTCTTTGACCCTGGCCCTCAGATTAAAAAAAAACTGTTATAAAAGTCTGGCGCCTAGAGTAAAGGGATCACTTAATAAGTGGAAAGATCCTTAATCTTGGCCCTCAGATAAAAAAAATCTATTATAAAATTCTGGCGCCTAGGATTTTTCTTTTGTACGTTGTTCAGGGACGTTCCCCGGTTATTTTGAGATAAGAAAAAAATTGTAGAACGCGTTTTTGAGAAAATTTTCTTTTAAATTTTTAACTTTTAAGAAACTCATTTTTTTCTAAAACGACGCAAAATATGAAATCTATTAAATTGTACCGTTTCCAGATATATGTTTTGTTTCATTAAACAAATTTTTCTAAAAATATAGAAACTATGTAAAGAATATGTTCCATAATATTATGAAGATTCCTAAGCTTCAAAGAAGGGAAAAATTGTTTTTATCTCTAAAATTGAAGAAATCTAATTTTTACTAATTGAAAATCTCGTTTTTCTGGAAAAGAAAGCAAAACAGGAACAGAAATTCATGTTTGAAAATTGTTCCGCTTCTCAAAATGTATAAAAATGTATCCTTACCAGATTTATATCTTGTGTATTTGAAGAAATATTAATATTATATCGTTTTTTATATATATTTTTTAATTTGTTTAAACACACAAGCTAAATATCTGGTGAGAATATAATTTTAAAGACTTCAGGAAGGGGGACGAGTTTAAATTTTGATAATTAACTAGAAAAAAACATTTAAAAAAAACTCTTGAATAAAAATGATATTTGATCAATTTTAGAGGAAAAAAACAATTTTCCTCTACTTTGAAGCTCAGGAACATTCATAATCTCATGGTCGATTTTTAAAATATTTTTGAAAAAATTTATTAAATAAAACAAGATATATGTCTGGAAAGGGTAAAATTTTATAAATTTCAGGAAGCTGAGCAATTTTTATTTCTAAACTGCTATTCATATTTTGCGACGTTTGCGAGAAAAATAAGATTTTTAATTGTTAAAAATGAAAAAAACTTTTTTCTCAAAAACTCGTGCTACAGTTGTTTTCTTATTCGGCTCAAAATAACCGGGGACATCCCCGGACCACGTAAAAAAACTGGATGGGCAGGTACTTTTGAGTTGAAATTAATCCAGGCTAGCCGTTTTTCCACTCTAGGCGCCACTATTTTATAATCGGTTCTTCAATCTGAGAAGAAGAACTGTCTACAGGGTGACAGTTTTAATTGAAGAAAAAAAATTCAAGGTCACTTCCCGGTTCACAAACATTTTTTCCGGTGAATAAAATTTAAAAAATCAAACTCTATTCTAAAAATATTTCCATTTAAAGTAATTAAAGCAGTCCAAGCGGAATTCTTGAATATTTGAACTCTTAAAATTGAACAGTTTCAAATGAAATGCAAATAAACTGCAAAATTCATAATTTTGAAAATATGAAATTTAGCAGTAATATTATTATTTTTTTTCATTTCATAATTTTAAGAAATTAGGAAAATTTATTTTCAAAGCCAATTTTTTAAAGGAAAGTTACCATTTTATAGAACTAAAAAATTGAGATTAAGTTCCAAAAACATAAATCCGTGTTAACATTTTCAATACAATAAATTAAAAAATCAATCAATGAACTTTAAAAATGTTCAAAATTATTTTAATAAGTTATTTTAGACTAGAAACATTAAAAATGTAATAATTAAAATTTTATTTCAAAATCTTGAAGTTGTTTTACATTTTTTCCAATTTACAATTATTTTTGGAATTATTTCAAAATTTATACATAACTTTGAAAACTAATTGAGTTTGTCCAACAATACAAAAAATCCTTCGAATTAAAAAAAAATTCCTTTAAATTTGGAATTATAAATAAAAATTGAACACTTATTATTTGTAGAAAAATAATTCATTTCAAGGATTTTTTTTTTTAATTTGCAGGATTTTCTAAAAATTGCAGCAAAAATTCTATTATTTTAAAACATATTTAGAAGTTCTCCTAAAAATTTCCAGACACTTCGTTTAAATTACTTGATATCATATTAAGTTTTAAATAAATTTTAAATCTTTTCAGAACTTCTAAATACCTCTTAAAATTACTCAAATTTATTTCTACAAATAAAAAGTTTTCAATTTTTTTCAAAATAAAATTTCAATTTCAAAATAAAAAGTTTACAAATGAAACATTTTTTTAAAATAGATTAATAAATATTTTAACGTTAAAAGTTTAAAAGCTTTTCGAAATTTTAACTATTCAAAGCTTACTATGTCAGACAATTAGGTTTTAAATTGTTTACTTGTAAATATTTGGCTTCAGTTTACTCGTATTGAATTAACAGTCAAATATTGCTAAATATTAAATAATTCTTTTTTGATAATTACAAAATTTCAAATTAAATGGGTTAAAAAGTAAATCAATTAGACTGAAACCATATTCTTAATTCTTAAACTTTCAAAGAATATAGAATAGTTTTATCAAATAAATTATAGTTCAGTTTTTAATACTTAAGGTACAGATACATTTAAAAAATTATTTATTCATTTATTTATATTCACAGTTGATAAAATAATACGGTTTTTTAAAAAAAATCAACTTCAAAACGCTTTTAATTATTAACTGCGTAAGTCTTCAAGACTGCACTTTGAAATTATTTAGATTAAAAATTTATGATTAAAAAAAACTCTACAATAAAGAATTTTAAAAGTAAAAGATTTTTGAATTACGCATGATAACCTGAATGATATCATAATTAAAAAATATATAAATTTAACTAATTATTTTAAAAACTGTTGAAAACGAACTTGGACAGATTTTTCTTTGAAGAGTCCGTAAAATTCCCAGTCAAGAAATAAATTCGCGGTCATTTCCCGGTTCAGCGGGCACTTCCTGTGTTTATAACTTTCCGGTTGTCTGAGTTGTGGTGCCCCTGAACATCGCTTTAATTCTCTAGGCGCCAGAATTTTATAACCGGTTCTTTAAATTAAAAAAAAAAAAGGTTTTAAATTTCTGGCGCCTAGAGTGCAGGTGTCTTTGAACGCCGCCAATATTAAAGCAGAGGGAGGCCTCTACTCTAGGCGCCAGAATTTTATGGCTGCTTCTCTAATCCAGACCCTTAGATCAAAAAAGAGGTTATAAAATTCTGTCGCTCAGAGTTGGGGTGTCCCAGAACATGGCTCAAATTCAAGCGCTCAGATATCTTTCCACCCTGAGCGCCAGAATTTTATAACAGGTTCTTTAATCTGAGAGTCCGGATCAAAGAACCTGTTATAACTTCCTGGCGCCTAGAGTAGAGAAACCCCTTCCAGCTTGAATTTAGGCGCCTTTAAGGGATCCTCCACTCTAGTCGCCTGAATTCTATGACCGATATTTTGAAACGGGCCTTTAAATTAAAAAAAATTCGACTATAAATCTCCGGCGCCTAGAGTGAAGGTGTCTTTGAACGCCGCCAATATTCCATCAGGGGGAGGCATCTACTCTAGGCTCCAGAATTTTATGGATGGTTCTTTGAACCGAGCTCTCAGATCAACAAAGAGGTGATAACATTCTGATGCCTAGAGTAAAGCGGTCCCAGAACATAGCCTACATTCAAGAGGTAAGCAGTCTCTTTATTCTGAGCGCCAGAATTTTAAAACCGGTTCTTTAATCTCAGAGTCCGAATCAAAGAACCCTGTTATAACTTTAAGGCGCCTAGAGTAGAGACCCCTTTCAGCTTTAATTGGAACGCCATTCAGGGATCCACCACTCTAGGCGCCAGAATTTTATAACCGGTTTTTTGAACCAAGCGTTTAAATTAAAAAAAGCAGGTTATAAATTTCCGACGCCTAGAGTGCAGGTGTCTTTGAACGCCGCCAATATTCCATCAGGGGGAGGCATCTACTCTAGGCGCCAGAATTTTATGGCTGGTTCTTTAATCCGGGCCCTTAAACCAAAAAAGAGGTTATAAAATTCTGGCGCCTAGAATAAAGCGATCTCGGAACATCGCCTATATTCAAGAGAGCGCCCTGAGAACCAGAATTTTATAACCGATTCTTTAATCTCAGAGCCCGGATCAAAGAACCTGTTATAACTTAATGGCACCTAGAGTAGAGACCCCTTCCAGCTTTAATTGAAACGCCTTTCAGAGATCCTCCACTCTAGGCGCCGGTTTTTTGAACCGAGCCTTTAAATTAAAAAAAAGCCGGTTATAAATTTTCGATGCCTGGAGTGCAGGTGTTTTTGAACGCCACCAATATTCAAGCGGTGAGGGGCCTCCGTACTCTAGGCGCCAGAATTTCATCGCTAGTTCTTTAATCCGGGCTCTCATAAAAAAACAAGTTATAAAATTCTGTCGACCAGAGTTGGGGTGTCCCAAAACATGGTTTAAATTCAAGCGCTCAGAGATCTTTCCACCCTGAGCGCCAGAATTTTATAACCGGTTCTTTAATCTGAGAGCCCGGATCAAAGAACCTGTTATAACTTTCTGGCGCCTGGAGTAGAGAGACCACATACAGCTTGAATTTAAACGTCTTTCAAGGACCCTCCACTCTAGACGCCAGAATTTGATAACCGGTTCTTTGAACCGGGCCTTTAAATTTTTAAAAACCTGTTATACATTTATGGCACCTAGAGTGCAAGTTACTTTTAATGCCGCCAATATTCAAGCTGTGAGGGGTCCCTCTGCACTAGGCGCCATAATTCTATGGCTATTTCTTTAATCCGGGCCTCAGATCAACAAAACAAATTATAAAATTCTGTCGCTCAGAGTTGCTGTGACCCAGAACATGGTTTAAATTAAGCGCTCAGAGGTCTTTCCACCATGAGCGCCAGAATTTTATAAACGGTTCTTTAATCTGAGAGCCTGGATCAAAGAACCTGTTATAACTTTCTGGCGCCCGGAGTAGAGAGACCACTTCCAGCTTTATTTTAAACGCCTTTCAGGGATCATCCACTCTAGGCGCTCGAATTTTATAACCAGTTGTTTCACCAGTTATAAAATTCTGACGCCTAGAGTGGAAGATCCCCTTAAAGGGGCTTATTTTCGAGTTGCGCGAGATCCTTAATTACTGATGAGTTCACTAATGGCTGAAAGAGATTTAAAGAAGGTTAAGGTGACAATAAAAAAATTAATAGTCGACTTATTTAGTTGTAAACCCTCGCCAGTGGAACGTGCTCGCGCCTCTGAGCAGCAAGAGAGAAACAGGCATCGGTAGAGAAAAAAAGAGATGTTTTCGCTTACATTGGAGAAAATCAATTGTGCCGCAAGGATAGGATAATCAGGTACAAGGAACAGCCCCACTGAGTTCCAATCCTTTGAGAAGATTTGAGCAGTTCTTATCTTGGACCCCTAGAACTAAAACCATTCACTTATGACGAGATTCTTGGTCTTCGTCGTCCACTTTATTGAAAAAATGTCTAAAAGGAAAACGTATCTTATAAAAATAGACGATCAACTAAAAAAAAAAGCTACAAAACTACATTAAAATGGATCTAACGGTCCATAAGCTAATACTATTCTTTTATACTTCGTTTTTTTTTCGTGAAATAAATAAATAAAAGAAAGAAAATTAAACAAGTATTTATAATTAATTAATCATTATAATTAAAGAGGTAAATATAATTAAGGAGGTAATTTCCCAAAGGAGAAGGAACCCACTCCATACACTGCCTGCACATAAACGTTACGATTAAATAGAATACACACTGTATGTAATAATTGTACAATGTAGCAGTAATTAAGAAATATTTATGTTAATAGTTACTTTTTTAACCACTCATCTGGCTAAATCTATTACGCTAGACTCATGCAACAACAACAATAATAATAAAGTTACAACAATATATTTACTTGTGTGTTTCTGTCCTTTTTTCCCTCATCTTTAATATACTTTCGTTTATAGACCCTTTTTACTTTTTGTTTTGCAGTCACCCAATTACAAGATAGGGTACCCAATAAAAGTTTAAATTTTTACATTTTGCAAACGCTATTCCCTACTACTTTTTGGTAAAAAAAAAACAGTTTCTTATTTATTTAATAATAACCGTTAAAGTTTATGACAAAAACAATTATTTTTTGAAGATATTGGGCTTAAAATACGAATATTTGGAATTTGGCTACGAAATTTTGTTTCCAGATTCAATATAGAAAGTTATCTATAATAAATAATTTAAAAATATTTATACCTGATGATAGAAAAAATTAAAAATTTTTATAGTTAAAATATTCCACGAGTACTTCAAAATGTGTTTTGCGACTAAAATTGAAACAAAAAGTAACTGTTCTTTTGAAACTCACCAAAATTCGATTAAATTTATAAAAAAATTTAGGTAAATTTAAACAAATTCAGGATAAATGGGAAAAAATCAATGTTTGTTTAATTTCAATAAAATAAATATTGATTTAGCAGAATTAGCTAATAAAGTAAATTAAATTTGAATGAATTTATAGGAATATAGAAAAATTCTATGTTAATTCATAAAAAATTCAAAAGAATTTGATCAAATGTTTAAAAGTCTTCAGAGCAATTTAAAGGGCAAATATATTGAATTTATTAAAATTGAGAGAATTTAAAACAATGCAGGATAAATAATATAAAAATTACAGCTGAATTTCACCAGAAAAATTTCATTGATGGATTCAAGAGATTTTCATAACTTTAAAAGAATTCAATTAAATTCAACGATCACTGAAGTGATATTTTCATTTAAAAAGTGATTTGAGAAAAAAATTAAAATATGTGAATTGCAGCAAAATCGACATTAATTTACTTTCATTATTTTCCGGTAAATTATACCAAAAATATTTTCTAAAGTATTTTTTATAAATATTATATTTACTTCAAATTTTAGAAGAAATCCTGGGCATATTATTCTAGAAAAATATCTAGTCTTTTTTGCTTCATAAATTCAGGCCTCATTTAATAAATAACAAATATTTTTTAAGGCTACAATAACTTTTTAGCCCTAAATTTGCCTTTTTTAAAAATTTAGAACAGTACTTTTTTTACCAACAGGAAGAAATTTATAGGAGAAACATTTGCAAAATTGAAGTTTTAATTGGGCACCCAATTACCCATCCACTCCTAAAGTTTCGACCATTTACATATATATTTTTGAATATATATATATATATATAACTATACATATAAATGTACTGTGCAAAAAGACTGGAAATTTTACTATTAAGTAAGAAAAATAAGAAAGAAAAAGCAAAGATTTTTTCGTCGATGGATAACGATTATCTCAATTTCCCATTTGCGTTACACACAATAATCATCAAATGGTCTTTTAATCAATTTTTCTCGTTTCTCACTGACTAAAAAGAAAAAGAGTTTCCGGCACAGTCGACCGACGAAAGCCACATGTTTCATTTTCTCTCTCTATATATATTTTTTTTTCTTCTTCTTGTTTTGTTTTCTTTACCATGTATAAAAAACGCTTCGCTCATTACAACATTATTTACAATAGTACACACGATATGAAAATACGAATGGAATTTGCAAGATTCATAATAAGAAAATTTCTATGCGTGAACCACTGCGAAAGTCTACGCATCTTGTAATATAAATACGCGTAGAAAAAACACTGAAAAGCAAATTACATCTTGACACTTAGGAACTATGAAAAAGTATAATACAAACTCGATGTAATCAATTATTATCACAAATGCGCATTTACGGCGCTTCTACTAAAAACTCATCATCTTAATATACATCCTCTACTTTGTTAAGAATCTGTCTGATCGTTTATGTACACGATGTAGTTTAAGCAAACAAAATTCACGTTCAAGTTTCACCAATTTACGGAAATTCAACTTCGATAATAATGCCGCTTCTGTCTCGAGAATTTCAGTCAAATCTATTAATATTAGAGAAGAATCTACTAAAAGAAAAAGTATATATAAAAAATAAGTTACAAGGGGAGACCACAAATTGACTGGCAGCTTAGACAGTAATGCTCCGGATTCGCAGTCGAAAGGTTGCGCGTTCGATTCTCGCTGACCACATTTTTTTTATTTTCATTTTTTATTTATTAGAATTTTTATGAATATAATTTTATTCAACAGACTTTTAAAATTATCAATGAGTTTTGACAAAAACAAGATTTTTTTTCAAGTACTGAAGATTATTGAAGAGAATAAATTTTTTTAACATTGTAATAAATGAAAAATAGAATAAAAAAGGACGGACTGCGAGAATCGAACTATTTTCTAAGCTACCGGACGAAAATTAAAATTATTATTAAAATTATTGAAATTAAAATTACAAAAAAGATGAACCAAAACCAAAATTTCCAGGCTCCCCTTGTCAGCTAATTCAAATGGAACATTATTTCACAAATAAAGAGGGGCAAAGATGGAAATGTAAATACATCCGACAATTATTAATAATTAAACAATTTTCTTGCTTTAAATAACTCAATTTTTATAGAAGGAATCCAACCATTTCTTAAATTTTAATAAAAAGGTAATTGTAAAATAAATATTACCCTGATTTCCCCAAAATTTCAAAGTCTGTTGTAAATTTATGTCCTTGAAACTAATTTAAAATATCTTACCCATCTTCTCATACTTTTTTATCTCTAATCGCGGAAGTCTCTTTTAAAAAAATAAAATCAAAGTTAAATAAAAATTTAAATGTTGATCTATTGTGAATTTAATTTCTTCAATTTTAAAATAGAGGTGATTTTTTCAGTTTTTTGTCGATAATTACTTTTTTGAATATTACGTTTTTCATATCGATAATAAAAAATCTTGCGCTTTTGTGCTTCGACAGACAATCGAAATAAAAAATAAATTTTAAAACGTACCCTTTTTATGCTATTTAACAAAAAAATTAGGTTTTATCCCGGAAGAGTTTTTTAGCCTAAAAATTTTGATTATTATTTCCTATTTATGAAAAAAATGCCTAAAAAAATATATTTTCTAAAATTTATAAAATTAAAATAATATTTCTTAGGATATTTGAAATAAAAACCATTATTTCTAATGAAAAAAATGTTTAAATTGACAAAAAAAATTCACTTTAACCATTTTTTTTGCAATTGAATATAGTAAATGATGACTTCATTCGGGGAAAACATTCTCTACAATTTTAGTACTTCGAATTTTTAATTTAAATTCTTCTATGACTGAGAAAATTAAAAAAAACCGTAGAAAATACTTTTATGAACAAATAACTATATTTCAAGATTATTTACTTATTTTAATCACTGAAAATCTCGGTTTATTTATTAAAATTTAACCATTTTTTGGAAAATTGTTAAGAGCGAACAATTAAAACAAATTCAATTAGAAAAATTATTGTTAATATAATTATTTTTCTTAAGTTTAAAACTGATTTTAGAAAAAATGTTTTTTCTTTCATAGAGTTTTTAATTCTATTAATAATAAAAAAAATTTGCAAAATTTCGATCGAATTTTTAAATATGGAAAGCAAAATACTTGTGCCAGAAATTAAATCTCTCAAAAAAATATTTGTTCTATAATTTTCAGAATTAAAATAATATTACGGAAAATACTTCAAATAAAAAAAACATTTTTAGCGAAAAATTATTGAAACTGACAAAAAACTTTCATTTTACAATTTTTTTTTACAAATGATTAAATTAAATTAAATTTTAATCAATGATGGCTTATTTAAATCTACAACTCTACTGCCTCAATTTTTTTATTCTAAATTTTTCTAAGGCTGATATAGTTAAAAAAAGGACATATTTTTTTGAAAAAATAACTATATTTCAAGATTATTTACTGTATCATTGTAAAAAAATATAAGTTATGATTCATTAAAATTCATCAATTAAAAAAAATGGCAAGAACCAACCGTGAGAATAAATTCAATTACAAAAACTATCGTTAAAATAATTATTTTTCGCAAGTTGAAATTTTTTTTCATAAAAAATAATGTTTTTTTCTTTCAGACGATTG
>JAAAKG020139866.1:0-12251 GCA_010014905.2 Druon quercuslanigerum | reverse complement strand
TTTTGGAAATTGGTTGTTGACGCGTTCGAGAGCCCAAAAAAAGCCCAAAATTCTGACGTGCTTAATTTTTGATTTTTCGAAAATTTCATATAGTGGAGGTGCTGGCTTGATTCAAGTCAGCACCTCCACACGAAATTTGAATTTTCGAAAAATAGCCCAAAATTCTGATGCAAAGAAATTCGGGAATTTCGATTGTGGAGGTGCTAGCTTGATGGACCTTAATATTTGGGCGCGCACGATTCAAACGACGTGAAATGCGAAGCAGTAATGGCATGCGTTGAAAAATGATTATGATAAGTGAAACTGCACTGCTATTGAGTATTTTATGTATGTTTTAATACAGTTATTTTTATTAAATTGTTTTCAAGAACGCAGAGTTTTATTTGTCATCGTGAATATTTATTATTTCATTGATGTATACTGTATTGTAAAATAAATATGCAAAAGTTTGCAAAATATTATAGTATATACTTATAATGTAATAATCATTCATTTAATATATACATTTTTTTCAGAGAAATGATAAATTATTTGGTGAAACTGACGATATAAAACTCACATTCCAAATTCCTACAATGTACAATTATTTGTAAATAATAAATGATATTAAATGCTATTTTCACATTTTTAAAATATTCACAGCGCACGCTTTCTATTTTCATACCTACATTATTGGCTCCTATTGTTATAAATAAAGCACTGCAAACTTAATAACTTGAAACAGCTGACTACAGTAGACTGTTGACATCTGTATACTATATCGTGTATACTCATAACGTAGTTGTCGGAATTACTATGTTCACACTGTAGAGCGGAAGTGACAACTGCTTGTCGGCAGCCAATAGGTAATAAGAAGCCTCGGTGGTGCTTCCTTCCCTATAGGGTCCTTAGTAAAATGTAGGCATTTGCCATACGGTGCATTATGGCGACATACGTAAATGTTACGCAACCATGATCACGAGAGATACAGCGGTTAGATTCCATAGCTGCTATGCTAGAGGTTGTTTAAATAAATACTCACAATTAAACTCAAGAAATTATTACTTTATTTCATCAAAGGACATTGCGCGTCCTGAGTTAGGATTTCAGTTTAGCAACAGATCATTGCACGATCAACTATATTCGCACTTACGAAAGATGGGTCCGTCGGACGGAGAACACTGTCGAGCAAAACTCGAGTAGACTGGCGACGCGGCAGCGAGGAGCAGGGATGCGCTGTAAGACGAGCGGGAAGCGCTGAAACAAGCGGGAACTTGAAGTAGGGAGATGGGAGAGTGAAACTCACTTGCACGCTACGCAGTACATGGTACATTGTCATTAGGCCATACAAATTTAAAGGGCCGAACCTCTGGGGTTAAAGCAGTAAGGAAAAATACATTAAGAGTGTAGGCATGACATATTTCGGAGACGTTTTTAACCCATTAAGGACCAAACAAACGATTTTTATAACTTTTTCAACCGCAATTTTATGTATAAATCCGACGGTAAAAATAATTGAGACAAGTCACATTCGACGTAAAATTGTCTGAACTTTCGATTGACGCAGTGAGAAATTTGAAAAAGTGCATTATTAACAAAACCTTTAAGTGCAAGTAAATTAGAAAATGCCCGGATATGCGAGGAACATTTTATGAGTATTAAGTCGAAATGTATGCTTGTAGAGTGTGAGGTTATGTTTTAGAGGTTATGTTTACCATAAACATTGGAATTTATATACAGTTTTTTGAGAGGTACATTTTGCATGGAAAAATATTTGTTGTTATGTTTTTTAAAAAAACAGCACTTATTTACATTAAACTGGGAAAGAAGAACGCAATGTTAACAGTTTTTAATAATATCACTTTACTAATTTATTCCTGTGAACAGATGACTCTTGCAAGAGGCTGCTCCTAACCTTAAAATTTCAATATACTGTCATCGCATTTTACGTGAGCAATGGAATTTGATTACCTAAATTGAAATAAATACAATAATTCATACGAATATTCCCTAATATTAATGCTCATACTCATAGAAAATAAAAAGTTTTAAATGAAAATATTAACATAAAACTAAAGAAGCAGAAAAGTTCCATTAAATTGCTTGGCGTCACAAGTGAAGTAAACATTAGTCGAATTGTCAAGTTGAATTTGTTCGTTGCGTTAAACATATTAGATAACACTTCCTGCACGTTGTATTGTGTATATTGTTATACGTACTGTTTGTTCTATTTCACGATGTTGCAAGAAAATAGGTTGATTTCTAAGCAGTAAAAAATAAATTACAAGTGATATAAATACGGATATCAATATAAGTTATTTTAAAAGATTAAGATTAAGAAGTCATTTATAAAAATTTATTTGTTAGACAAATAAAAATTTGTATTGCAAAACATAACCTGAAATGTAAAACCAATTAATCCATCTGTTATTTAAAAATAAAAGTAAATGGTTTAAGTGCAATGAGATGAAATACAAGAGAATGAAATATATAATATTTGGTTAATAAAGAAACTTAGTAATTGTATTAAAATTTTTGGATGTGCCAATATTGGAGACGACGGGTCAGTGCTTTGAGTTTTTTTTTAATTTGTGATCCTGAAATCTTAAAAATCAAAACATTGTACATTTCAAACCTTTGCGAATAAATTATTTCTGGTACTTTACGTATGGGCAATTCTTATTGACCTGGAAATTGTATGTCCTGCTTATTTTCAAACAAAATATTCTTTAATAATCATATTGTTACTTTATACAGAAAAATCATGTATATTTATAACATTTCAATTGAAGTAAACTTCACTTTCTGTTGTTTATTTTAATTTGTGCAAAATCTAGCAAGTATTTCTCCTTACAATATCTCCTTCTAAGGTTTTTAACCGTTTTTTACGGATTTGAAAAAAAATCATTTCTATTAATTGAAGGAATTTCGTAGAGTTTTCAAATGACCGGCTAAGCATCAGTATACTACGAACTCTCGATACGCACACACGTATTGTTTACATTTTAAAAATTTGTCCTAATTTTTACCGCGAAAATTAAAGTTTCAGAATGGAATACTAGGAAACTCAAGCAACCGCGTTACAAATAAATTAACTTGAACATTTACATGAAATATTACAGTAGAAAATTAAATTGCAATTTACTTAACTAAAGGTTACATTTAAAATTGATAAATTACATTTAAGTTTGTTACAATTATTTTCAAGAATTTTTCAATTACATATTTTTAAATTTCGGAGAATTTTTTTTAATTTAATAAAATTTCAGAGATATAGAAAACAGGTCTATGAGCTCCCATCTAATACAACGCTGCTGAAGACTAGTGACCTTCTGAGTATAAAAACATCAAACCAAAACGACTCTCTCGGCTCCAGTTCTCTCCCCTCCTCCTCCAGCACTTCTTTTTTAATAGTAGTACTGAGTTTTTGCGGATTTGGTGTAAAAGGTGTGATTAGAGTGTGAGAATGAAAGTCTAAAGCTGAGTAGAGTATTGAAGGGTGAATTGGTGAGTTAAAACCTAATTTTCATTTTAGTTATGGTGTGGAACTTAGCTAATTAGGGAAAGTAAGGTTAGGCTGGCAAGGGAGCGGGGTAGTTTTGTGGTCAGCAGTATGGTTCTTCATTGTGGGCAAGGGTGGTTTTAGTAGTGCTGAGGGACGGTAGGGGAGAGTAAAGGGTGTCTGTAGGGGCTGTGAGGGAGGATATAGTGCAAAAAGCTAAATTTGTGGCGGTCAGCGAGAACGGCCTTGAGAGAAATCTGTTGGCTGCAGTGGGTACTTCTTTGCATGGATAGGTCACAGTTACCGACGGAAGAGCGGTAGGTGGGCAGCGAGAGTACTGGAGAAAAGTGTGTTAACCCTTATAAAAATGGAGGGGCAGGCGGAGAAGAAGGCTTCCGGGTGCTGATAGGCGAGGTCAGAGGGCTGAGGGAGGACAAAAGGGCGGCGATGGACCAGATGGAAGGTATAAGGGAGCACCCGAGGGTAAGAGATGAGAGATGGGAAAAGGAGGTAAAAGAGCTAAGGGAACAAGTAGAAGGATTGCAGAGGGAAGTGACGTCCGTAAAGAAGGAAAAAAATGTTAAAATAAAGCAGATGGAAGAAGAGATTAGTGAAAAGAAAGAGCGGCAAAAACACTTGAGAAGGTGGAGAGCAGGTCGGAAAGGGAATTTATTGACAGAGGGGAGGGCGAGAAGCAAGGTACTTGGTATAGAATGAAGAACATGATAGAAGAGAAAGAGGAAGAGTGTAGGAATGAAAAGGCGGAAAAACGGATAGGGAAAGGACAAGGGCAATGCAGTTAAGGCTGGAGAGGAGAGGAAAGGCACATAGGAGAAATAATATTGTAACTAGAGGATAAAAGTTAAAGAGTAGAGAAGAAAGGGAGGGGGTTGAAGCGCGGCTACAGAGCATAGGGTAGGTTATAGGCAAGATAGGGAAAGTTAGTTATAATAGGTTCTGGCTTTCTGGAGAGAAGGCGATGTGTGAACTGTGCGGGAAGGAGGATGCAAAAGAGGAACACTGTTGGAGAAGTGTAAAGAGGTAGAAAGGAGTGGGATAAGAATAGATGTATTTTTGCATGGAAGGGGGACAAAAGTTCAGTGGCATGGGTGAAGACGGTTCAGGTAAGATAGAGAAGAAGTGAAGGAAGAAGAAAGAGGAATGGAGATGGATAGATTGTATATAGAAGAGAAAAAAGATTCAAGAAAATAAGACATATTGTAAATAAAAGATAAGGATTAGGAATTAGCTGCGGAGGCAGCGGTTGGCAAGGCGATGCAAAGCGAGAAAATAGCGTCATGCGTGCGAGACGAGAAACTAGCGACATGCGTGCGAGACAATGCGAAGCGAGGGAGACAAGGTCGGCTTATATATATTGTGTGAAGGGATGTTAGTTTTTAAATATTAGGTTGTAAGAACATTCTGTAAAAATGGAAGTGTAAGCAAGAGAATTTGTTAAGGCCAGCAGGCTGAAAAATAAACGTTTATCTACGTACACTTTCCACAATATGACAAATTACTCCTTAACTTGGACATGATTTCCACTCGCAAAATTAACTTATTGCATATAGGTGGTAGTTAGGCGTATAATCTAAACAATAAATAATACAAATAATACAATAGCTTTGCAAAGGACTGAAACTGTAATGGACAAGGCATTCACACGGAAAATGTAAAGGTCAAGTTTCAGGCGACGAATTGAGACTGGGTGTTTGGAATGGTAGGGGGTGAATGATCTAAAGTTAAAACAAATACGAGAAACTATGTACTTAAGGAAAACTACATATTTTATGTGCACCTGAATCAAAGAAAAACGGATGTGAAATTAGGGACATAGAAAACGGATTGTTGAAAGGCGAATTTGAAATATGGTAAGGAGTAGATAGTTTGAATGGAAGAGCGAAGCAGCATCTCGGAGATCATGATTTCGTATCTCACAGATTGCTGTGGGCTAGAATGAAAGGAGGAATCCGAAGATTATTTATCATAGCATGTTACGCACCAGTTAATAGTGATCCCAGATAAGTAAAAGACGCATTATGGGACAATTTTTAATGATAAGATAAATATTTTCGATCATAATGAAAGAATTATTCTTCAAGGAGATATGAATGGATGGGCTAGCATCCGAAATCAGGATACAGAAAGAGTACTAGGTAATTTTTGGGATCCAAGAACAAACCATAACGGAGATAAATTATTTGGCTTATGCTTAGAAAAGTGTCTGTTTATTACAAATTTTTATTAAAAATACAAAGATACAAGGGTCATGAGGGGTTCTGAATGCAATACCGATCATTACCTTCTGATGTCCAAAATTACCTTAGTTCGGGGATGAAGAAAAAAGTGAACCAAGAAAACAAAATAAACGCGAGTCAAAATTGAGAACCTACAGAAACCGGATGTGCGAATAGGTTTTTAAAATAAGATAATGTAATGCGTAGATAAGGCAACTTGGGAGGCACTTAGATGAAATAAAGATATAGAGGGCGCATGCACTATATTCCGGGATATCATTGTTAGATGTGCGATCAAAGTGTATGGTACCGCGGTTTTAGGAAGAATTTCTGGCGTTGGATGGTTGAATGATGAAATTGAGGCTGCCCGAAAAACAAAGAAAGAAGCGTACAGGAGAATTTTTAACAAGACAGGTCCTAGCAATGAGGAAAGGAATACGGCTTAATGATGTAATAATAATTTAATAAACAAATGCATTATTGGGTCATTTGTCGACGGAATTTTTTTCTTTTTTATTTCAGACTTTTTCATTGGAATCTTTATAATAGATTCAACAAAATTTATTATTAGTTCATAAATTTTATGATTTTTAAAAATAAATTGAACAAACAAACGACTTATTTATACTTGTACCATGAACCCCTTGCTTAAAATTTGCCGTTATTTCTTGAATTAAAGTTGTTATTCTGATCTCTCTGATAGCTTAATGGGAAAGCACCTGATCAGTTGTCAGAAGCTCTGTGGTTCGATTCCCAGTGGAGCAAACAGGAAAAAAACTTTTTTTGTAAAGAAACAATTTAATTTTAAACTTGTAAAAGTTATTTTCCATCTAGTCATTTCCATCTCACATTTTCTGTTATTAAAGATTCTTAACTTGATCGATATTGTTGATTTTCTGCCTCAGCGGCTGTGGAGGGTTATCTACTGTCGGTTAAGTAGCATCCACTGATAATATAATTTGTTTAAAAAATAAAATAATTATTATTCAAAATAATTTGGTGCTATTTATTTTTAAATTCGTCCTATTTATAGAATATAATTATTTTGCAATTCCTCAATTAAAAACGATTGTTTAAACAATTGAAATTTCTTTCTGACAATAAAATATTAATTTTTTCTCGACAAAAAGATCCTTTTCTTTTCGCTCCACTGGGAATCGAACCACAGAACTTCTGATATCCGGTCAGGTTCTTTTCCATTAAGCTATTAGAGAGATTCGAATAACAATTACATCAACACTGATGATATAACATATTCATTTTAAATAATTACTTGTACCATGAACCCTTTGCTAAAATCGAGCGTTAATTTCTTGAATTAAAGTTGTTATTCTGATCTCTTTGATAGCTTGATGGAAAAGCGCCTGATCGGGTATCAGAACTTCTGTGGAGCGATTCCCAGTGGAGCGAAAAGAAAAAGAATTTTTTTTAAGTGAAAAAGTTTTATTTTAAAATTGAAAAAATTATTTTCCATCTAGTCTGATTAGGGCTTTAAGCTTTTCCTGTTATCAAAGATTCTTAACTTGATCGATATTGTGGATTTACCGTCTCAACGATTGTGTTGGGTTATCTACTGTCGGTTAAGTACCATACACGGATGATATAAATTGTTTAAAAAATAAAATAAATATTACTCAAAATGAATTATATATATTTATTTATGAATTCGCCCGATTTATAGAATATAATTATTTTGCATTTCCTCAATTAAAAACAATTATTTAAACAATTGAAATATTTTTCTGTCAATAAAATATTAGATTTTTTCGTGACAAAAAGATCCTTCTCGTTTCGCTCCACTGGGAATCGAACCACAGAACTTCTGATATCCGGTCAGCTGCTTTTCCATTAAGCTATTAGAGAGATGCAAATAATATTTTTAATCAACACTGCTTATATAACATATTCATTTTTAATAATTACTTTTACCATGAGCCCTTTGCTATAAATTAGCTTTAATTTCTTGAATTAAAGTTGTTATTCTGATCTCTCTGATAGCTTAATGGAAAAGCAGGATATCATAATTTCTGTGGTTCGATTCCTAGTGGAGCGAAAAGAAAAAAAGTTTTGTTAAAAGCTAAAATTTAATTTTAAACTTGCAAAAATTATGTTCCATCTAGTCTAATTAAGGCCTTATACATTTTCTGTTATCAAAGATTCTTAACTTGATCGACATTGTGGATTTTCTGCCTCAACGATTGTGTTTGGTTATCTACTGTCGGTTAAGTACCATCCACTGATGATATAATTTGTTTAATTAATATAATGAATATTATTCAAAATAAATTGGTTCTATTTATTTTTGAATTCGTCCGATTCATAGAATATAATTATTTTTCGATTTCTCACTTAAAAAACAATTGTTTCAACAATTGAAATTCTTTTTGTGTCATTAAAATATTAATTATTTTCTTGAAAAAAGATGCTTCTCTTTACGCTCCACTGGGAATCGAACCACAGAAGTTCGGATATCTGGGCAGGTGCTTTTCCACTAAGCTATTAGAGAGATTCAAATAAAATTTTAATAAAAACGGATTATATAACATATTCATTTTTAATAATTACTTTAGAATGAACCCCTTGCTAAAAATTAGCGCTAATTTCTTGAATTAAAGTTTTTATTCTAATCTCTCTGAAAGCCTAATGGAAAATCACCTGATTGGATATCAGAAGTCCTGTGGTTCTATTCCCGGTGGAGCGAACAAGAAAAAAACTTTTTTTAAAGACAAAATTTAATTTTAAATCTGAAAAAATTATTTTCCAACTAGCCTGATTAAGGCCTTAAGATTTTTCTGTTATCAAAGATTCTTAACTTGATCGGTATTGTGGATTTTCTGCCTTAACGATTGTGGTGGCTTATCTACTGTCAGTTAAGTAACATCCACTGATGATATAAATTGTTTAAAATTTAAATAAATATTATTCAAAATAAATTGGTTCTATTTGTTATTGAATTCGTCCAATTTATAGAATATCATTATTTTGCGATTCCTGAATTAAAAACCATTGTTTAAACAATCGAAATTTTGTGTCGGCAATAAAATATTAATTTTTTTCTTGACAAAAAGATCCTTCTCGTTTTGCTCCACTGGGAATCGAACCACAGAACTTCTGATATCTGGTCAGATGCTTATCCATTAAGCTAATAATCAGATCAGAATAACAATTTTATTCAAAACTGATGTTATAATATATTCATTTTGAATCATTATTTGTAACATGAACCCCTTGCTAAAAATTAGCGTTAATTTCGGGAATTAAAGTTGTTATTCTGATATTTCCGATAGCTTAATGGAAAAGCATCTGATTACTTATCAGAAGTTATGTGGTTCGATTCCCAGTGGAGCCAAAAGGAAAAGATTTTTTTTTAATAAAAAAATTTAATTTTAAACTTGAAAAAATTATTTTCCATTTAGTATTTTCCATCTAACATTTGTGTTATCAAAGATTCTTAACTTTATCAATATTGTGGATTATCTACCTCAACGATTGTGGAGGATTATCTACTCTCGGTTAAGTATGATCCACTGATGAAATAACAGATTCATTTTAAATTATTAATTATTGTAAAAGTTTATAAAAAGATACAGCACATCTATTAGTAGTTTTCTCAGATAAAATTTAATATAAACATCAATATATATCAAACCGCTCATTTCTCTAATTAGAGGGGGGGTTAATGAATTAATTAAATTTAATATAATTAATATAAATATAATTAATCAAAATTACTTAATTTAATTAGGGGGTGGGTTTTGGGGGTGAATAAAAGAGTTCTCTGTGTAAAAATGAAAAGTTATTTTCGATTCGTGTTGGTTAAAATAATTTTAACACGAAAATAAACGAATAATTTTATTTTAATTGTATAATTTTAAACCTAATTTGCAGATTTTGGAAAGTGAAACTTTTCACAATGCTAATTAAATATAAATCTTTGAGGGCTGCGAGGCGATTTTTCTCACGCATTTATTAGGGCACCATTTTTTTGGTCCATCAACAAATTTAGAGCGTGAAATATAATGAATTCAAAAATTGATTTTTTTTAAACATCGTGTAATCATATTACACATATTACACAGATTACATATTATAATCATTGCACACAAAATTTAAACAAATAGTTTAATAAAGTTCGGAACAATTATTTGACATATATGGTCTGTTGCTTTTTTGTGATATAAGACTTTCAGTACTTTCTTTATCAAAACCATAACTTGATCTTACAAATTGAATACATAAAATTATCATGAAAGATGAACCCAAAATACCCCAGAATACATATGATGGGAGATAATAATGGCTTTCCAAATTTTTTTCTGGGTCCATATTTTTTAAACTATTATTTTTCCAGTCCACTTCGTTATTACAGAAATCCGAATAACAGAAAAGAATATTTTTTATTACAATGTTTTTTAATTTATTATCTATCGATCGGTCCTGGCAGTCGTAAATTGTCGATTCACTACCATTATCTGTAATGATAAAATCCAAGATTATTATCTTTTTTAAAGAGAATGCGACAGACAATATTTTTCAATTGTTTTTATTTATTATTAATTAATTATTTATTAATAACTTTTTAAATTATAAAAATATTAGATTGTGTGTAATATTAAAATTCAGTCATAATTTAAAAATAAATACTAATCGGTAATCTAATGATGAAATGAAAAAATAATGCTTATCGCTTACCTTGAATTGTAAGTTTCATACAAGCTGATTCACATGTTTTATTATTATAAAAAAATGAATTATTATTCATTCGGCAAAGTGATATTGGAAAATTATTATATAGATTAGATTTGTTAGTTCCTAGGTAACAACTAAAACATTCTATGCATTCTCCTGTAAAAAAAAGAATAAATAATAATTTGTATAAAATATTTCGAAGTTTCTTTAAAAAATTGAATTTTAATTTTCTCGAAAAAAGTTTCATTTGTGAATTTTCGACAATTGAAAGTTCTGGTGATTATTTTGTCAAATAAACTTATTAATGCAGTGTTGCAGCATTAAAATAGTTTTTTTAATAAAACAAAGTATTTTTTCAAATATTTCTGATATGTTTAGTAATTATTTTATATTATTTACAATAAAAGCTTACCTTCTAAAAAAGAAGCAACAAAAATCGTGAAAACTAAAATTAATTTCATTACTGACTACTGCGTTGTCAATCACCTTACTGAAAATTCACTCAAACGCTATCTATAATATCTGGAGATGTCTTAGGATAAGGCAGATGGCGTATTTTTATATCATGCAATAAGGTGCATGTAGAAAAATGTTATTTTATAAAAAATATAAATTTTAGATCAATATTTATTTGTTAAAAGTTTATGAACTTTGAACGTTTAGTAGAACCAACATTATATTCTGAAATATGCGATTTAACAAATAAGTATTAATTTTTTTTAACCTATTAAGTCCCGACTTGACACATTTTTAAGATTTCTTTCAACGGCTCTATTTACTATGAAATCGGTCACAGAAAAAGTCGAGAATACCTTTTTTCGACGTGAAATGTCTGAACTTTCGATTTCTGTAGTTAGAATTTCAAAAAAGTTCATATTTAGAAAATTATATCTGTTTATTTTACAAAAAAACGAATTGTCGAAAGAAAAACATTTTTTCATTTGCAATTTTCGGATCGAAATCATCGGTAGATTTTTTTTTATTTGTACATTAAAAGTGTCCATGCACTATAACCTTCAAAATGCAGTGGTAAGTTTTTCCAATTAAACATGGCGGCATCCAATATAGCGGATTAAATTCCAAATTTTTTTTGATTTTTACGGTACTTTTTCCTGCACTAACAATTTTTGTTCAATTTTGATATAAATAAGTGCAAGATGGTTTTTTGGGTCGCTGATTGAGAATCTGCTGCCAGACATTAAAAAATTTGATATTGCGAATCCAATATGGCTGCCAAAACGTTAAAAAATGGTTAAATTTTTATGTGAATTCGCATAGGGGCGTTTTTTGGATTGCTGATTACGAATCTGTAATTATATTTTTAAAATTCAAGATAGCGAATACAATAAAGCTGCCAAAAATTTCAAAAAATTTTTGAATTTTTATGAAGATATTCAAATGAAAAAAAAACGAGATTCCTAAGCAGCTTAAACATTTATTTTAAAGCTTAGCAATGAAATGGGTAAAATAAGTAAGTTACATGAAACTGTAACAGTAGAATCATGCACACCCTGCTTTTCAATTTATCATAAATAAGTTAGAAACCTATACTAAGTGTTATACGCGCGTAAGCGGTAGATTATAAGAAAATCGACATAACGATATTGTGCATTCAACAAAAAAAAAACCTTCATATAGATTTCCTTTTTTTCCAAACACTTGTTTACCGATAGTGATTAAGATGACTATGTAAATATTTTTTTTTTTAACCTTAATGTAAAGCCACGCTCTCACGTATAAACGAGGCCGAGTTAAGAAAGGTGCCATGACTACGACGCCAGTGCCACTCGGCGCACGCACCTCCCTCCACTCGAGTCTCCCTCTCCACGCGGCTTCCCGTGAGA
>JAAAKG020139865.1:0-12251 GCA_010014905.2 Druon quercuslanigerum | reverse complement strand
CATGTATGAGATAATTTGTTTCCAAAATAGTTAGGTGACTCCGCGCCTCCCAGCTTGGGAACGAATCAGTCCCATGCTCGGAAAAACGGGGTCGCCTCGCTGAGCGAGAGAGTATACTATAGTATAGCATACTATAGTGACCGCCGCAGCTGACGCACGCTATACGCACTCAAAGCATACGAATTTCGGACTGCCAAGCTGTTTCTGTTTCTGTAGCTGTTTCTGCCGAGCATGGGACCGAATCAGTCCCATAGCGTGGAGAGAGTGGCTACTACAGTCAATAAGATCGACGCGGTCCGTCTTTTGTTATTTGTTCGTCCTATGTGACACACTTTTCTATTTTTACAAATTTTTGGTAATAATAAGTTTCGAAACTAGACAATTATTTGGTTCCATATTTTTTCCGTGTATTATAGTGTGTTTTTATCCTATTCTAAGACAAAAAGAAACTTTTTGGATTCTCTCAGTTTTGAAGGTCTAATTCGGAAAATTTGCATGACATGGCGAGAGCGTAGAAAACCGGAACTTTTTTGCTAAATTAGAGTCGCTACCCTCTTTTTGCATGAATGATCTACGTTTAATGTTTGTTGTGCCATAGTTTTTCACATTTTCGATAATTTGAAAAGAGTGATGGATAGGGCAGAATCCTTCGTCAGCTGTCCAAGAGTGCGTGGAGTAGAGACGGTTTGGACAGACTGAGTCGAGGGTTAATCACTCTTCAGCATCGTTTTCTCTCTCTTTCTCAATCCTTTATCTCCTTCCCTTCCTCTCATCATTCCGCAAAAGCCCTTTGCAAAGCGCAACCAGCCAGCCGGCCATCGAGTATCTTCCGCTAGGTTTGGTACACCTTACGGCTTACACGCACCCCAACCTCATGGACGAGATTCCCCCCTGCCTGCCAATGCGGTCCTTTTGTTCGCCGATAGGTATGTCTACGCCCATTCGATTAAGCACATATAGGAACGATCCCAATTATTAAAGTTATACCTTGCCCGTGATCGGACAAGGGAATCATCGTGCTTCAGTTACGGTCTTGCTCATCAAAGGCGAGATGTGAATGACGTCAAGTACCAATTGGTATTATTGGATATATCAGTTGTTATCCCTCTGTTATTGATTTATTTCGCTTCTTGAATTATTTTATGAAAAATCTCACTAGAGCTTCATTTAAGTTTATACACTGAGAAAAAAAATAATTTCTCAGCAACAAAATTGTTTTGGTTTGGTTTTTGGTTGTTCTTATCAAAATTTGCTTGTGACTAACAAAAAAGTAGTTGGACTTACAAAATAATTTATTTGGCTCAAACAATAAAAGTTTGTTAAGCACTTTTTGTTGAGTTTACCAAAGAATTTAGCTGAGCGTACCAAACCCGCAGCCGAGCATGCGCTCTCTTTCGGCTCATGACGAACAGCTGATTACTTTTTTTCAATATGGCGGTATGAGCGAAAATCACCCATCTGCATTTTGATCGTTAATATTATTTGCAGTTCTATTGAAGAAAATAATTTTTTTTTAAAATTTGTGTTTGTTTTGAAAAAAACGACCCAACAGATTTTAAATGAATGGGGCTTACGATCTATAATAGATGTATTTTAAAGTGAATGATTTCTACATTTTATCATTCTTTGTATTTAATCTATCTAATCCTAAAATAGACTGAACAGTAATTAAGAAATTATTTATAGTATCCTAAAGTATTTAAAAGAAATCTCTTAATTAATCACAGTTTCGTCTAATCACCCAGTATTCCGAAAATTAATTGTGATTAATTAAACGATTTTCTACGAATCAAATACATTTTATTAAAACGATACATTTTGTCTTTCCAGTTTTTCTCGCATACAGAGAATATTTTATATTTTATTTCAAAAATACATTTTCCCGTAATAAAATTAATGTTTGGTTGATAAAGTCTACCAAAGTTTAATTGACACGACAAAAAATTGTTTTTTTTTGTTATTGCAAATATTTAGTTCGTTCAGCAAAACTATTTTGTAAAATGTGCAATATTTTTTTCAAGGCTAAAAAATCATTATGTTGAGGTAGCAAAAATTTGGCTAATTAAATTAAATAAGTTTATTCAATCTACACAAAATTTTTGTTATGCCTACGAAACGTTTTGGCTAGTTCAACCAAAAGCTCCAACAAAATAATTTGGTTGGCTTAACAAAACGATTTTATTGCTTCTATTTCAACAAAAAAACTTTGTTGGGACAACCAAAGCTTTGTTTGTTCAACCAAACATCTTTCTCAGTCTAATTTGCAGATTTTTGACCAAATGTTGAATTTAAAAAAATGCAATTTCAGTTACAAAAATTAATTTTTATTCCAAACCAATAAAAATCATTGGAACCTATCAATCAGATAGCTGCATTTTCAATATATAAGTTATATATATAAGTTACGCATTATTACGCTTGCAGGTTAGGAGCCATTGCCAGAAGTAAAAATATAAAAACAAGTCTGGACCGTTTCCAATTGAAATGCATAATATTGCGCGATATCTGCATGTGAGCACTCGCGTACTGCGCATTTCTACGCTGAGAAACTGAGTGGATCTGCAGTTCCAGGACTTACTAAACCGCGAGTTACTATACTGAGAGTCAGGTTTAAAGCTAAAATGAGATATACGACAACAAGACCTAGACCTACCAAGAAACCACGACTAAACTCAATTAACGTTCATAAATTAAAGACAACTTTTTAAGTGTTTCATTCTTTATCAATTATTATTTTTATATACAATAAATAGTTTTCAAAACAGATACAATTAAACTAGAAATTAAACTACTTACAACTAAATAAATTAAATAAACGTTTTTTAGTGGAAAAAAATTCAAAACTGTTTAGGTTAGTTAATATTGATCTTTGAATAAGATTTTACATGATAAAAACTATTAATTGATAATAAAATTGCCACAATTACAATTTTTAAACAAACCGTCATGCGAAATATTTTTAAGAAATTCTTCATGTTACGTTTACCAATACCAATATCAGGGCTTTATTAAATAAAGGCCATAAAAAACTGCTTCTTTCCGCGTAAGGATGTGGAATTTATGAATTTTTTAAACAATTTGTCCATCAAAATTATAACTTTGATGTAATTAATCTTGCCTAGCTTTCAAGAAGCTTTAACGAGAAAAAATTTTCATTTTGTGCCATTTCTTTATGTTGTTTATTACAAACAATAAAAATGGTTAAATTTTCGCTTCAATTTCTTCTTATAATATCAATGCTAAGGTGCTACAAAGTAGTGAAACAGAAAAATTAAAAAAAGTTTATTTTCATTTTTTGCTTTAAGTGTCATTTTTCTACTATATAATTAAATGTTTTGTCTTTGAGTAGCAAAAATAATTTGTGAACATTTTTGTATATTGCAAAATAAAACCTTGAATTTATTATTTAGATTTTCCTATTTATTTGATAGACTTTCGGTATTATCATTAATTAATTAGGGAGCATTTAAATTATTCTAGGCTGAAAAATATTGACAATAATTATTTGAAGTTCCCCAGATTATTTATTAAACATTTCTAATTTGAGAAAAGTTGGAAAAAAAGTAATTTTATTATTCACTTTTCAGTAAAATAGGTTACAAATAATGCAGTTAAATTTTTTTTTTATTAGTAAATCTTCATTTCTCTTGAATAGTTGTACAATATGCCTTACAGTTGTTCTTCGTATGTTAGCATTAAAACTGATGTACATAATTAATGTTTAATAAATAATTGTTAATTTGTGTGTTATTGAATTTTAAAATTGGAAAGAATTAATAAAAAAATGTTTATGCATACAGTATTTACTAATAAACAATAATTTCAAAATAAGTTTTGATTCAGCAATACGAAAAAAAATTCTCATAAAACGAAAATATCCGCACAATTTTTTTATTCAGTCTAAAAAAATTTCAGCTTTGAAATGTTCAACTTTTTCCAAAAACAAAGAATGTATTTGACTCAATTAAAAAAAAACTTTGTGCCCATTTTCAAAAAATCCTAAGTTGTACAAAAACTGTTGTCTCATTTCTTACTATTATTATTTCCTTACTCGCGAAAAGTTTGCATTAAAAAAATTCGCCATCCATTTTCAATTAATAGGAAATGTTTTTCGAATTTTCGGATTTATCTGAAACACATTTAGGTTTTATAGTTTTTCTCTGAAAGAGCATTTTAAATTATAAAAAATATACAACTAACATTAAATATGAGAAATCACCATGAAGAAAAGTGTCCAAAATAGAAAAAGTGCAATAGCTTTAAAAAAAAATCCATTGGAAATCTTCATTTTCTTTACTAAACAAACAAGTAGACAAACTTTGAAAAAAAAACGATGATAAAGGTCTCGTTTGTATGAGTCCGCTGTGGAATCCGTCTTCAGTCAAATTAAAAAATATTTCATTTCCAAACAAGAATTCATTATCTTACATAATGGTACACTGGACATAGAGAAAAATTGATATTTCAATAACCTAGTTTCTGAAATTGATAACTAGTGCTTCAGAAGATAGCTGCCTCATTAATTCGCATAGCGACCACTTTTCGTTTATTTCAATGAAAAAAAATATATATATATCAGACATAATTTACCTAAAAGATAAATATCTGAGCACGTAATTATGCCCATTAAAAGTTCTAAAGTGCATACAAAATGGTATTTGATAGAGGACTCGAGTTTGAGAAATCCGTCTCGCGCCACACTGTCGTTTCTGTGCGGTCATTAGGGCCACTAAGGGACTCGGGACCACCGCACATTGACTAATAGCTGCTGGAACCAACTCGTTCTAGAACCTTTGTAAGGTGCTGTTCGAGATGGTAAAAAAATGTGAAAAGCGGTCAAGGGCTTGGCTTGACATATGTCAGGACAAAGTGAATCGAGTGCCTTTAATAGAGGTAACGGAGACGGAATGTACCTTCGTGGTATCTCGCGTGTTACATTTAAATGATTGATGAATATTCTCAATGAGGATCGCAGCTGGATCAGACATCTCCCTGGGTTCGAGACTGAGAGTAATCCCGGTTGTACCGGTCCTAACAGTGGCGCCGAGAAATTTCATTCAAAAATCTCAAATGTATAAGGGAATCTATATCATCTGTATTATCATCAGAGAGTAACAGAAATTCCTAACTTCTTTTCAGACTAGATGGTACTATTAATTAAACTTATTTTTAAATTAAAAAATTTTGAGATACGAACCACAGAACTTACCGGTCGAGTGCTTTTTCCTTAAGCTACTACTATCATGTTTTAAATATGCACGTCGTATTTTGTCAGGTGCTACAATTCACATTTTTCAAGGAATCTGTATCATCAATAGAGAATAACAGAAATTCTTAACGCCTGTTCAGACTAGATGGAAATATTGATTAAGCATTTTTAAAATTACCGATTGCTAGTTGGGTGCTTTTCCTTTAAGCTAATAAATTCAGGCATACACGCATTGTTTCAAATGTATCCCTTATTTTCTGCTTTTTACTGGATTCAAAATTCTACTTAAAAGCATATCTCCTAAAGACACCTAAAATAGATTTTTGATGGAAATTAGGAGAATTAATGACTACTATGGACGAGAAAATTTGAGTTCTCTGGCATTGATATTGAAAATGTAATTGAAGAAAAAATGGTAGCTTAATGAAAGAAGGATCATTTCAAAGGTGCAAATGTTTGTAAGTTAATGAGCCAAAAAGAAATATTCCTAACAAAATCTATAGCTTACATAACTGAGATTTAGATCCAACAGTCTGACGAATCGAGGGGACGAATTAAAGGATTATAAAACTCATTTTTAATATTGCTACTTATACAAAAATACTAAAGAACTAATGCTTGAAAACCCAGTATCCCTCGTACTTTTTTCTCCTAGTTAGAACAACTATTGAATTAAAATATCATATTACAATATTTTAAAAAATAAGCTGAAATGCTTTAAAAAATGTATTACTTTTTGTTTTAATTTGAAATTCATAATTACATGAAGTTGGAGAAGTATTGAATTGTAGAAAATACGAAATTGTGTAAGGTACTTTGATTTTGCCTACGTCAATGGACTCTACGTAACACAGATGCATCACTCAGCTAAAAGTGTTTTCGAGAAAGATATGTGACATAAAATTCATGGAAATATGACTCGCTCATACATGAAACTACACTTTGAAGCATTATTTCCGACATGTCTCTGTGAGAACGTTCGATGATCATAAAAGCAGTGTTGGATAACAACCAGTAGAACAAGAGTTTATTGCAAAGTCCTTGCTTTTATTTGAAAAAATGCTTGAGTAATAAAGTTGAAATTATGTATATTATTTTGTTTATTTCAATCATATTTTACTTCTTCAAGTTTTTCAAGTTTGTTTGTAAAATAACATGAATCATTCTAATAATAATAAACTTTCGAGACAGCAGTATTTAGTCTGCTCAACATTTTTTGCAAGCCTTCGATTGATTCTACCATAAAACATTACCATCTGAAAACGCAAACCCACGTACCTTCATTGTCAGTACCTTCGACCAAAGTCCAAACCTTCATCATCTGAGCATCGATCGCTTTTTCCAGGTCAGCAAGCACATGATCTTCATGGCGTAAATCCACAATGCACTTACCAGATTTTTTTTCTTTTATTTGCATTACCCTATAAATAAGTATTTTTAAATATATTTTGCTTATGTCACTCAGTAAACTGATACCTCTGTAATTATCATAGTTGCTTTTATCTTCCTTTTCTTTGTATATTGGGATGCTAATTGCCTTTTTCCATTCATCTGGAACTTCTCCCATCTTTACACATAAAACCAACCTGCACAACCTGTAAGTTAAGTAATCGCCACAGCTTTTAAGAATTTTAGAGTTAATGCCAATTCCACCAGAAGCTTTACCATTTTTTAAGTTCTTAATTACATCCCTAATCTAAGAGGCACAGATTCTTTCAAACGGGTTTTCCAACGTATCGTCTTCTATGTCGCAGTTGTGCTGCTCCACAACTTCACCTTCCAATAATTCCTTAAAAAAGTTTCTTCAAACGACTTAGTCTGTACATGTTTTTATTATTATTTATATATAATTTCTTATTTCCTCAGAAATTGTGTTGCATTTCTTATCTTCTTCCGCTATGATTTTATCCTTGCTTTCTTCAACTAGTATTTAGCTTTTCTGTTCTTTTCCCTATAATTGATTTATTGTCTAACTCTCGTCTTTACCAATACCATCTCTGAATAAATTCATGCTTAACTAAATCATGATTATTTTTCAATCAACGACCTTATCATAATTAAATTATGAAACGCTCCACCATGAATTGTTAGCCTATGGTTATCTAACTACATATACTTTTCGCAATAAAGTCTAATTTCTGCATATTTCTGTTGTACCGGCGATTTTGATTGACTGAGTCATGAAACTTTTGTTCGCCCGACATCTCTGGTGCCCCCAACCAAATAAATAGGCCATTGTCGTCACAAATGACGCATGTTTACTAGCTTTAACGAAGCGTCGCCAAAATAACATTAATCAAAGTAATTAAGTGAAGTGGTGTTTTCTGATGCGAAAAGGAAAGGAAAAATAATATTTTGAAAACACATTTCATTTTGAGCCATATTTCACTATATACTGTCGCACTGCAAGCTAACTAGACTTCGAGGTTATGTTTTAAGCTCCATTAATGACTGGTGAAGTCGCTAACCGGCCAAATATGGCCGATTAAGTTGAACAGCAATAGGGCTACTTTAATCATGGTGGAAAGCAATGTTCTGATTAAATAAAGTTAATCCAGTGGGTTTTTAGGACCCTTAGGTTGTTCCCAGAAAACTACTAATATTTCACTAACGATCTAGTATGTTTTCGGGAAAATAAGATTTCGGTAAATTGTAATTTTTGCTAAGCGAAGTCACAGTGGAATCAGCCAATCAGCTGTCGAGAGAAAGATCAGCTATCGAGACTTAAGATCAAGATTCGATAAGTCGGTAATGCATAAACCAACAATTGACGTTGAAGCGAATTTTAAAAGAACACTTATTGAATAATTATAAGAATGAATTAGTGTAAAAATAAAAAAATTAAGGATACAAATAAGTTTTTTTGACGCCGAGCTTCTTTGGCGTTCGATTCCTGAGCCGGTACCAATAAAACAGTTTTTCTTTGTACTTCTTCAAAGCTTTGGTGGTTCGGAACCCACCTTAAATTGTAGGTGTTGTTTGAAAATAAGTCAGCGATCTCATCTAGCTTGAAGCTACACATTAGTTTGCATAATACACCAGGACAGTGATTCGAATCTATGCATCTACCTGATGACCATTGTAAAAAGGGTGGGCATCCTTATCTACACCGTGCTAATTCAGTAAAAAAATTTTCAAAAACCTAAATAATATTTTAAGAAGTGTATTAAAAAAATTAAAATTTTAGTTAACTTGAACACGGTGTGTTTGTTTACTTGTTTTGTTTACTTCCTTTTGGATGTCGACCTACAAATTGATATCCTTCAGCTCAAACGATTCGGATCCACTTGGATTGAATTTTTGGTTGACAGACGGATTAAGAAGGCGATTGTATTTTCCTGATTTCGAACTGCAAAACAATAATTATCAAAAATAATTTAAAAAGATTTAAAAGATCCATAAATTGTACGACGTAAAATTTTAAGGAAGAAAACACAAGCAAATGGATATAATTAATTGAACCCAGTGATACTTCTTCAATAAATACTAAATAAGAAATTAAGTTTCTCATCAATAAATTTCTAGTTTCTTCCTCTTTGATCTTTTCTAGAACTTGTAAAATATGTTTCCCGATTCTAGTTGACACGAGTCTTATCAGAAGCTGACATAAAACACGGGTCGTTTCACGTTACCATAGCGTCAAACCAATCGGAGTTGATACAGTCTCTTCCTTTCCACTATCTCACGCTTTCTTCCTTGTCCTTCTGATTCGCCCCTTACCTTTTCTCGTCTTCTTTTTTTCTTTTACCGACTTTTCTATCTTCTTTTCCCACTGATAAAATGTACCACCCTCGAAGTCGAGTGGTTCCTCCACTTTTGGTGATTGCCGAAGAGATTTAGAGACCAGTCGTAATGCAGTTGTCGAAGTCTGAGTCTGGGCACGATTCTGACGACCATTGTGATCCACTATCTAGACAGAATCGGAAAAACAAGTTTGTTGACAATTTTCTTGACAGAATACTCATTAAGTTGACTTGGACGACACTCAACCCAAGTGCAACTAAAACTGAGCTTTTCAAAATATCAAATATAAATGAGATCTTCTCACTTTGCTCCACTGGGAATCGAACCACAGAACTTCCGATTTCCAGTTGGTCGCTTTTCTAAGTAAGCGATTAGAGAGATCGAAAGAAAAATCCTTTTTCAGAAATATACGCTATCTCAAGCCACGTGTTAAATTTATGAGGCGAGTGATCGATGGTAACTACTTCTGATGATAATACAGATTTCTCTAAATTAATCGTGTCGTAAATGTAACACCTGAAAAAAAATTCTGAAAAAGGATTTTTCTTTCGATCTCTCTAATAACCTAATTGGAAAAGCAGCTGAAAGGCAATCGGAAGTTCTGTGGTTCGATTCCCAGTCGAGCGAAGGGAGAAGATCTCTTTTGGAAAAATTTTATTAAAAAAATTTATTTGACATCTCGTCAAAAATGACGTTAAGGATTTTTCTGTTATTTGTAGAGTTAACTTGATCGATAGTTTGAATTTCTATTTTCACAGATTCTGTACTATATGCTAAATAAAAGTGTTTTTTGTTAATTTACGAAAAAACAAATACAAATAATTTGTAGAAATTTGGGTACAGGGAATTTCAGTAAAGAATTTGAATTTTGAGTTTGATACAAGGAATTTTCTAAAAGATTTATAATTCTGAGTTGGGACAGAGAATTTCAGTAAAGAAATATAATTTGTCAATTAAGTCAGAGAATTCCCACAATGAATTATATTTATGACTTTTTAGCTGGAAATTTCGTTATAAATTATGATGTGGACTAGGAGTTTTTGTAAATAATTATAACTTCCATTTAAGGTTAACATTAGAAATTACAATTTTTACTCTTGGTCGGTGTTGCCGTAATTTTATCAAAGGATTTCTATCCTGATTTAGAAGATAGAATTTCCAAAAAATCCCTACTATATTACTAAATTACAATATAAAATCTTGCAAATAAATACAATTCTGATGTGGAACAAGAAATTTTTGAAAATTTATTTAATTGTGACTTTTTATAGAAAATTTTCTAAGAGAATCATATTTCTGAGTTTGAATGGTATAAATAATCCATAAATAAAAAAAAACTTATGTAAAAATTCAAAATTTTCAATTTGGAACAGGGAATTTCTAAAAAATTATAATTTTGTCTTGGAGCAGGTATTTTTTGACACAGAAAGGGAAGTTTTTGACAATAATTTTACTTCTGATTTCTAAGAAAGGAATTGACAAAAAAAATATTTTTCAAGTCCGAATTTGTTAGATATTTAAAAATCCTTCTGCTAAAACAGAATTTTTTAAATGCTTAAATTTTGTTTTTTGAGCTATTTTTAAATGAATCCAAGTATTTGTAACAAAATTTTTTTTTTAAATTCGATTTATGCAAACAAGATTTTGATAAATAAAAAATAAATCAATTGTTTCAAAAATTCGCCGTCAAAGTTTTTTGCGGAATTTTGCTGATATTTGTTTGTTTAACGTTTAAATGTGGGGTAATATCAAATAAAAGCGTTAAAAGACTTATCGAGTGATGGTATGAAATTGGTGAATTTCTTGGTTTGAACAATAAATAATTTGTTTAAACAATTTAATTCAATTACTCTTAGTAAATTATTGCCCTTTTTAAAAAATTAAAATTACTTTTATTTTCTGTTCTATTTATATACTTAAGAAAAAATCTGCATGCAATTTATTTTTTGTTCACAGATTCCACGAACCTACGAGTCTTATTTTAAGAAAAAAAGGACAATAAGGAAAATAAAACGAAAGGAATACAAATTATTATTATTTAAACAATATATGGTATATGTTCTAAGATGACAAAATACTGAATAATAAGCGACATAATGTAATGATTATTTATTAGATGTTTATTATTATCTATAATTAATGATTGAATAATTTTTTGAATAATTGCGAAATATTAAAGAAAAAATATATATGTCTTAAAATTCGTTACGTGTGTCATAAATTGAAGAGAAGAATAAATTTTCACAATCTAAGGTGGAAAAAATTGTTTTAACAAATGCAGATTTTTGTAAAAATTGCAAATATCCTTAGGAAAAAATATTACTAGCAAAATTCGTTAATTGTGTAATTAATTCTAGAAAGTATCAACTTTTCGGATTTTGTAGGAAAAAACATGTTTAAACACATAAAAATTATTCTAACAATTATAAATATCCTTAACATCATTATTTTCAGAAAATAATAATAATGGTTGACATATCAAAATTATTTTAAAATACATGAAAACTCGTTATTTATGGATTCAAAATAATTCATGTTAAAAAAAATCGAAAAAATACCGTCTTTATTTTGATATAAAATTGTTATTTTGCATTTTTGGGGCATATTCCGGGCACAAAAAAAGGAATTTCGAGGATAAAAATTAAAAATAATTGGGTGAAAATTATTCGTTGAATGTTCCTGAAGAGGTGATTATACTGTAATAAAAACAAAGAAATTGGGGGATCGATTACCAAAACTTTAAAGTCGAATTCATTAAAATTCGTTTTTCTGTTTTAGAAACGTCGATAATTTAAAAAAAATGTGCTTTAAAAATTTAACATAGCCTAACTTCCGTAATTTGAAATTTAAAAAAAAATTATTTTGACACGAAATGTTTAAAAGAAGCATTAAATAATAAAAATTATTCTTGTTTCAAAACAAAGCTTTTCAGATAGAAGTTCCATCTTATATAAAGTGAAAAAACACATTTCTGTCAAAAACATTTTTCGAAAAAAAAACAAATATTTTAAAATGTCATGTAAATTATAATACACTATGAACTTAATGAACTTTAGTTAACGTGTGTAGCGAAAAATTTGAAGTTTTAGGTTCGAAATGAATTAATTCAAGCTTATAATGTGTTGAAATTTATAATAAAGTGTACAATATTTTGAATTGTTGATCTTAGGTTTATTGACCAGGGAATATTTAATTAATAATTTTAGATGTTAATTTTTATAGTCTACTGG
This sequence comes from Druon quercuslanigerum, assembly GCA_010014905.2. Taxonomy (NCBI): domain Eukaryota; kingdom Metazoa; phylum Arthropoda; class Insecta; order Hymenoptera; family Cynipidae; genus Druon; species Druon quercuslanigerum. Next base: position 68 of record JAAAKG020139865.1, on the reverse strand, counting down.
TCTATATCAATATTATTAAAATATTGATAAATCTTAAGATTGTGAAAAAAATGTCTCTATCTCCGCTG
>JAAAKG020139862.1:0-12252 GCA_010014905.2 Druon quercuslanigerum | reverse complement strand
CGACGTTTTCGCTTAATGTGTAGAGTTCATATAATGTGTAGTATCGATATGTGTAGTATCGACCGGGCCCCCTTTTTTCAAGCGCTTGAAAATTACTTGAAATCTTTTTAAATGCCTTTAAATCTTTAAACTTTTCTTAAACTCATTAGAATATATTGAAATTAGGTGGAATCTTTAAAAATATTGTAGAATCTTTGATATTTTTTTAAATCCCTCAATTATTGCGAATAAATTATTTAAGATTTCATTAATATGTTAAAATTCCAGAAAATTATTTTAAACCGCATATAAAATACCCTCAAATATTTAAATTCCTGTTAAAACTTTTTTAAACCTTGGAAATTTTTAAGCTCTTAAAAGTTCCTTAAAATCTTTTTAAATACCTTTAAATGTTTAAAATACTCTTAAACTGATTAAAATCTATAGAATTTTGGTGGAATCTTTGAAAATATTCTAAAACCTTTGAATTTTTCTTAAATCCCTCAATTATTGTGAATATATTATTTAAGATATTATTAAAATGTTACGATTCTAGAAAATTCTTTAAAATCGCATATTTTAAATTATTTTCAATTATCAAAATCCCTCGAAATTTCTTGAAGCTGTTTGAATCTTTTGAAAGTTCCTTGGAATTCTTTAAAATACCCTAAAATATTGAAATCTGTTAAAATATTTTAAAGGTTAATAAAAACTACTGAAAGTCCTTGGAATCTATTGAACTTCCTCTGATTTTTTTTAATAGCCTAAAATCTTTGAAATTACTTAAAAAATCTCCTCAGGTCTTTCAACTCCCTTAAAATTTCTGCAATAATGTGAACATATTTTTTTAAAATTTCATTAAAATTTGACAGAATTCTTTGAAATTATGTAGAATCTGGCAATTATTTTTGAAATCCTTTAAAAAATCCTAAAAACTTATATTTTTAGGAAAATTCTTTCTAATATTCTGAAACTTTAAGAGATTATTCAAAATTGCATTAAATGTTTTTAAACCATTAGAAACTTAAACATCCTTGAAAATTTCTTGAATTTTTTATAATTTCTTAAAAATTTCCTAAAATGTTTTTTAAATAGTTAAAAATATTTTTAATTATTTGAAATTTATTAAAATGCCTCTGTGTTTGTTAATACATTCTTTTAATTTTCATTAAAAAGTATTATGAAATTCTTTGGAATTCTTTAAAGTCTTCTGAAATTCTAAGAGATTCTTCAAACTCACATTACAATTTTTTAATATTTCAAAACCATTAAAAATCTTTGAAAAATTCTTCAATTTTTTGTACCTTTTCAAAATTTCTTAGAATTGTTTTAAAAGCCCTAAACTATTTGAAATCCTTAAAAATTTCTAAAATCTGCGAAAATTTTCTGAGAACCGCTCAGACTTTTCAAAAATCTCTTGGAATCTTTTTAAATGTCCTAAAATCTTGTAGATCTATAAACTATTAAAAACACTGCAATTTTCGTTTTAATGTTTATTTATGTTAATGTTTATTTACGTTAAATGTTAGTTTTTATTTTAATAGATATTTTTTGTTGTGATTTGATAATGACAAAAATAAACAAGAGGAAAGAAATAAAAAAGAAAAGAAAAGGTATTTGTTTGTTTGCCTTCTTATTTTTTTCTCTTTTTTATTTCCTCTTAATTATTTTATTTTTGTTTTTAGGTGCAAAAAGTCCTATAAAATCCTTTTAAATCTTTCGAAACTCTAGAAAATTCCTTAATACCTCATGTAATTTTTTTAAATCTATTAAAATCCTTAGAAATTTTTAGAAAGTCTTTTAAACTTTTAAAAACATTTTAAAATTTTTTCCTAATAACGTAAAATATTTCAAATTTTAAAAATCCCTTGACAATTTTTAAAGCTCTAATAAATTCCTGGGGATTTTTTAACATACGCTCAAATATTCCAAATTTATTAAATTCTCTTCAGATATTTTAAAATCTTTTGGAATCTATTGAAATTCCTTAGACATCTCTCAAAATATTCCTTGAAATCCATTGCAATTCCTTAAAAATCCTTTAAAATATTTGGAAATTCCGAAAATCCTCTTAAATCGTTTAAGGATCTATTTACATGTCTAAGCTTGACCTAAAGTACCTAAAAAACCTAAAATGTTTCATGATATTTCGGGTAGTATTAATTTCAAAAATTGTAAAAAAAATGTTTATGGATAATTTTATCGCCGTGAAGTTATCTGACATTTAGAGGACCTGGAAACCCCATGAAGTTTAACACGTATTTTCCATAAGAAAAAAATACATTTTTCTAAATTTTATTCAGAATCGTAAACATTAAGTATATCGAATTAACTCTTAATATTTCTTTTTACAATAAGCCTTCGAATGCTAATAAAAAAATATTTTCTTAATTTCACCCCCATAAGAAATTCAAAATATAATTTGGTGAAAAAATAATAAATAAACATCAAAGAGGAAAATTATTTTACTCTTTAATGTTTATTTATTATTTTTTCATAACTAAAAAGCAAAAGGAAAGTGAAAAATTTCGAAAATACGCAATTTTGTGGCATTACTATAAAAGAAGATAGTGGTAAGCGATAATAAAATGGTTAAACAATAATGTTTGTTAAATTGAATATTGAATTAAATTAATTTTTAAAACAAATAATAATTAGCGCCAAAAGGTCACAAAATTAAATGTTTCATTTCTGCTATTTTTTGGAACTCTATAAAGCAGACTTATGGGGGTGAAATTAAGAAAATATTTTTCTATTAGTATTCTATGGCTAATTGTAAAGAGAAATATTGAGAGTTAATTCGATATACTTAGTGTTGACGATTCTGAATAAAATTTAGAAAGATGTATTTTTTTCTTATGGAAAATACGTGCTAAACTTCATGGGGTTTCCAGGTCCTCTGAATGTCAGTTTTCTCGATATCAACAATTTTTTTTTTATTTTAACAAATTTTAAGGGATAGACATAAAATAATAAACCACTCTAGGAGACATTTTAGGTTTTTTAGGTACTTTAGGGCAAGCTAAGATATTTGGAAAGATCCTTAAAATATTTAAGAGGATTTTTGGAATTTCCAAATATTTTAAACGATTTATAAGGAATTTCAATAGATTTCAAGGAATATTTTAAGATATGTCCAAGAAATTTTAATAAATTCCAAAGAATCCGAATAGATTCTGAAAGAGTTTAATATATCTGAACAGACTTTAATTAATTTTTAATATTTGGTTGTATGTTAAAAAATCCCCATGAATTTATCAGAAATTTAAGAACTGTCAAGGGATTTTTAAAATTTTAAATATTTTACGTTATAAGAAAACATTTCAAAAAGTTTTCAAAAGTTTAAAAAAAATTATAAAAATTTCTAAGGATTTGAATGAAATAAAAAAATTTTATGAGGTGTTAAGGAATTTTCTAGAGTTTCGAAATATTTAAAAGGATTTTATAGGACTTTTTGCTCCCAAAAACGAAAATAAATTAATTAAGAAGAAATAAAAAAGAGGAAAGAAAAATAAGAAGGCAACCAATCAAATACCTTTTCTTTTTTATTTCTTTTCTCTTTTTTATTTTTGTTATTATCAAACCACAAAAAAAAATATCTATAAAAAATAAACACCAAAATTTAACGTAAATAAACATAAACATAAATAAACATAAACACAAATTTTTTTACTGATTTCAATAGTTTATAGATCTACAAGATTTTAGGACATTTAAAAAGATTCCAAGAGATTTTTGAAAAGTCTGAACGTTTTTCAGAAGATTTTCGCAGATTTAAGAAATTTTAATGGATTTTAAAGGATTTCAAATATTTTAGGGCATTTAAAACAATTTTACGAAATTTTGAAAAGATAAAAAAAATGAAGAATTTTTCAACGATTTTAATGGTATGGAAATATTTAAAAATTGTAATGTGATTTTAAAGAATCTTTTAGAATTTCAGAAGATTTTGAAGAATTCCAAGAAATTTTTTAATACTTTTAAAAAAAATGGATTCACAAACACAGAGGTGTTTAAAGGATTTCAAAGAATTAAAAATATTTCAGGCCATTTGAAAAACATTCTAAGGAATTTTTAAGAAAAATAAATTCAAGAAATTTTCAAGGATTTTCAAGTTTTTAAAGGATTAAAAACATTTAATGCAATGCTGAATAATCTCCTAAAATTCCAGGATATTGAAACGAATTTTCCAGGAAATATAAGTTTTAGGATATTTTAGAAGATTTCAAAGGATTTCATAAAATGGGAATTACTTAAAGAAATTTTAAAAATAATTCCCAGATTTGATATAATTTCATAGAATTTTGTAAAATTTTAATGAAATTTTAAAGAATATGTTCGTAGTATTTGAGGATTTTTAAAGGATTTGAAAGTCCTGAAGAGATTTTTAAAGGAATTACAAAGATTTTAGGCCATTTAAAAAATCAGAGGAAGTTCAATAGATTCTAAGGACTTTCAATAGTTTTTATTAATCTTTAAAATATTTGAAGTAATTTAAATATTTTAGGGTATTTTAAAGAATTTCCAAGAACTTTCAAAAGATTCAAACTATACATCAAGAAATTTCTAGGGATTTTGATAATTTAAAATTATTTAAAATATGCGGTTTTAATAAATTTTCTAGAATCGTAATATTCTAATGAAATCTTAAATAATTTATTCACAATGATTGAGGGATTTAAACAAATTTCAAAGATTTTAGAATATTTTAAAAGATTTCACGGATTTTAATAGATTCTAATGAGTTAAGAAGCATTTTGAAGATTTCAAGGAATTTTCAAGAGCTTACAAAATTTCCAGGGATTAAAAAAGATTTACCAGGAATTTAAATATTTAAGGATATTTTAAAGAATTCCAATGAACTTTCTAAAGGTTCAAATAACTTCAAGAAATTTTTAGGGATTTTGATAATTTAAAATAATTTAAAATATGCGGTTTTAATTAATTTTCTCGAAACGTAATATTCGAATTAAATCTTAAATAATTTATTCACAATAATTGAGGGATTTAAAAAACTTTCAAAGATTTCAGAATATTTTAAAAAATTCCACGGAATTTCAATAGATTCTAATGAGTTCAAGAGTATTTTGAACATTTAAAGGTATTCAAAAAGATTTAAAGGAATTTTCAAGAGCTTACAAAAATTCCAGGGATTAAAAAAGATTTAACAGGAATTTAAATATTTAACGATATTTTAAAGAATTCCAAAGAAACTTTCAAAAGGTTCTGATAACCTTAAGAAATTTCTAGGGATTTTGATATTTTAAAATAATTTAAAATATGCGGTTTTAATAAATTTTCTAGAATCTTAATATTCTAATGAAATCTTAAATAATTTAATCGCAATAATTGAGGAATTAAAAAAAATTTTAAAGATTTTAGAATATTTTAAAAAATTCCACGGAATTTCAATAGATTCTAATGAGTTTAAGAGCATTTTAAAGATTTCAAGGTATTTAAAAAGATTTAAAGGCATATAAAAATATTTCAAGAAGTTTTTAAGAGATTCAAAATTTTCCAGGTGTTAAAAAAGATTTAACAGGAATTTAAATATTTCAGGGTTTTTTAAAGGATTCCAAGAAACTTTCAAAAGATTCAAACAACTGCAAAATATTTAAACAATTTCAAGAACCTTTTAAGAATTTTCATGATTTTAAATTATCTAGAATATAATTTTTTAAAGAATTTCTTAGAACCTAAAATTATCATGAAATTTTAAAGAATTTATTCACAATAGTTGAGGAACTCGTTAGAATTAAAAAGATTTTAGAATATTTCACAAGATTCTAAGGAATTTCAATAGATTTCAAGAAATTAAATAGTATTTTCAAGATTTAATTTTTGTTTTCATTTGCTTTTTTCTTATGGAAAAATAATAAATAAAAATCAAAAAGTAAAAATATTTTCTGCTGAAAAAGATTGATTTTGTTTTTAATAAATAAAAAGTAAAAAAATCAGAAAACTTGAGAAAACCCTGCAATTTTGTATTATTTCTCTAAAAGTACATAGTTTGAAGAATATTATAATATTAGAAAAATTTCAAAAAAAAATCGCAAGTTTCTATCATTATTATAACAGAATATTGCTATAAATAATAATAAGTTCTTTGAACAATTTTTTTGCACCTCTAATAATCAGAGGAAAGTAATATATTTTATGTTCGTTTCTCGGTACCAACACTTTTTTTATTATTTTTTTATTCATTAAAATGCTTATAAATACAATTCTCTTTAATAATCTCTAAAAATGATGCTAATAATAATTTTCATAATGCCTGTTTTCACGGAAAAACTTTTTTTAACTTTATCGTGTTTTTCGCAAATCAATTTTGTTTTCTATAAATTTTAAATAATTTTTTTAAAAATATTCACTATTTATATTGAAAATTAAAAGTAAGAAAGATTGTCTTTTCACCTCGTACTTTAGCGGATAAATTATATGTATTTACAAGAAGAAGTCTTGATCCGGATGATAGTTTTTTTTAAAATTAAAATATTATAAAAATAAAAATTCCGGCGAGAAAATCGAAGAATTATATTAGTTAACATTTTAATGAATAAAAAATTAAGTTAGAAAAATTATAGGCAACGAGAATCGAACGCACAACCTTTCGGCTATGAAAACGTAGCACTACTGACTGAGCTACCAACTTAACTTTTCAACCTGCAAGTTGAAAAATTTCTATAAATTTAAAAAAAATTAATTTAACAAAAACAGTAGAACTTTTTAGCCAAAAATTCAAATTTTCAAAAAAAGTTCGTTTTTTACTAAAAGAAATTTTTTAGAAAAATACTTTAATCCTCATACGTCTAGATGAATTTTTAATCAACAAAGATGAATTTTAAACCAAATAGTCGATTTTTGACCAGAAAAGATTTTTTTTTAACCAACAATGGAATTGTCAAAATTTTTAATTCAAAAAAATAAATTCAGCAACAAACTTCTTTTCAACCTGTTAAATTAAATCAGAAAATACGAAATTATAAACAAACTTTAAAACAATTAGTTTAATTTTCTACCAAAACAGATGATTTTGGAACCAAATATTATAATTTACAACCAACAAGGATTGGAAATTAAATGTCTACCAAAAAAGACGAATTTTCTATAAAATAAATTAACTTTACTCTCAAATTGTTGAATTTGAAACTAGAAAAGATTTATTTTTAATTAAAAATACCATCCTCGAACAAAAAATAGAATAGTTACATTTTCACACTAGAAAATAAATTATTAATAAAATATAAATTTGAAACAAGAGTTTAACCGAAAAGATAATTTTTTAATCAGAAACATAAAGTTTCTAAAAATGAAAAAGGTAATTGTTCAATTAAGGAGATGAATTCAAACCCCAAAAAATAAATTTTTAACAAAGTATTGCCACTTTTAACTATAGCTATAGATCTTAGATATCCCCAAATTGAGAATTTTAAATTTTTCTGAAAAGAAAAAACTATTTTATTTCATCTGCGAAAAAATTTCTCTCTCCCTTGCTCTGCTGGGAATCGAACCCCGCTCTACCGATTTCTGGTTAAGTGCTCTTTAAGCTACTGCAGTAATCGAAAGAAAAATATTTTGTCACAGACATGCCAAACAGCAATGTCATCAGATTTATGAGATTAATTTAGCATGTCTGTGAAAAAAGATTCCTCTTTCGATCTCTCCAGTAGCTTATCGGTAAGAGCACCCGCCCAGCAATCGATAGACCTGGGTTCGATTCTCAGGGGAGCAAAAAAGCAGGATTTTTTTTTACGAATGAAATTCAATTTTAGTAATGTACAATTTCGGTTTTATATTTCAGGGAAGCTGCAAGAAATAATTCAAAACTTTTTCGAGATCGACCAATGAGTCCTATGAATACTACAGCTTTCTGGATAGAATACACCATTAGAAATGGAGCAAAACCTTTACGCTCACCCGTACTCGATTTATATTGGTGGCAAGCAGAACTCTTGGATGTTTACGGATTTTTGTTATTCTGCTCCCTAATAACAATTTATCTATTTTACATTATTATAAAAACCGCTTTTAAATTGTTTTTTGGAAAAAATGTAAAAGCACAATTAAAGAGAGACTAAAAACCAGACGCGAATCCAGAGCAGTAACCAAACAGCTGTAAGCTATAAAACTAAGCACCAATCAAACCATTTTAGCCTCCATGTTTCTTTTCGAAATTTTGATCAATCTAAACTAACCTATAAATTTTTAAAAACGAAATTGATTTGAAAATCAGGGAATTCCCTGAAGAAGGTAGATTATTAGTTAAAAACTTTTTCCTGCCTGGAACTGATTTTAGGGAGGATACGAATCCAAATAAAATTTTCATTCGTTTACTGCAAAATATACAAACACATTTAGAATCGCGAGAGACTATTTACATTCTTGTCATCGTAATTATTATAAATTATTATTTTATAACAATACATGAAAGCTGTTTTGAGACACATAAACATTGAAATGAATGTTTATAAATCATTTTTATTTATTATTTTGAGTTTATAAGAAGGCAATTTGAATTTCCCGCGAAGAATGACGTCATGCAGATGTAGCCAATCTATGCGTTTGGCGAAAAATGCCGCGAACGGGCGCCATATTCAAATCTTATTAGGAAAAATCGTGTCTATTGTTCAATAAAAGATGGTTTCTTCTTGAAATATGTTAATAAAATTCTAGTAAATCAAAATATCTTTCTACCTCATTTTATTAAACATTCCCATTGTCAAGCCATTTTATAGCGCGCGATTTAAAACTGTTATACCTGAAAAAAATAATTTTAAACATTGGAACTCTTCTAAATGTAAATTATTTAAAATTAAATCTTTTTTAATTGCTCAATTTAATCAAAAACTTTAGCAGAAGTGTTTCGATTTCAGAGTCTCTCTTTATTATCCGAAAAAACGTATTTTTTTCGTTGTTATGCCAAAAATAGGATTTTTTTCATATTATTTTTTATGGAAAAAACAAAATATCCTTTAAGTGAAAAAAACACCGTTTAGTGGCTCAAAATTTGAATTTTTAATTTTATGCCTTTTGTCGTCAAAAAGTGATTCATAAAAAAATGTTATATGTATTTTAAGTGCACAATTTTTGTTAAATAATTTTTTTTTGTAGCTTTTGCGGTTTTCCAAAATTATTATATTATTTTATATTTAATTTGTTTTTGAAGAATTAAACAGAAACTTCACGACATATCTAGAAGTGATTATTAATAAATTTGCAGATCTTCTTCATGATCCTAATTTATCTTCCTTTACCTTTTTTCTTATCTTTTATAGTTTGAGCGCAAATTAGAATTTTTTTACTTTTCAAGCAATTCCAAAAAGTTATTGCGATAATCTTTCAATAAGGCTTTCAAAAAGTAAAGTTTTTCTATTTTTGGCTTTTGGTCATATCCTGCCTTTTTGGCTAAAAATATTGATTTTTTATTTGATTTAAAAATTGTTTAAAATATTTAAATTAAATATTTGAAATCAAAAGAAATTGAGAAGATAAATTGTTTGGCTTTCTGAAAACCACAAAATATCCGTAACTAAAATGTTAAAATTTTTTTAAAAAATGATTCCAAAAACTTTGAAAATACTCTAATTTTTTTATTTTTTATGCAAAAGCAAAGAAGGTCTTAATTTTAGCAAAAAACAGTTGAATTCTTCAAAAATACGACTTGTTAACCAAATTGTTTAATTTTCAATAAAAAAAGAATTTTCTACAAAACAGTAGAATTTTTAAACCAAAGAAATTAATTTACAAGAAAAAAGAGGTAATTTTTAACCAATTATCAGAATTTTCAACAAAAAAATAACTTCTAAACAAGTCAATAAAATGTTTACAAATTAATGAAATTTTGAAGATAAATGATGAATTTTTGACGAAATATTTAACTTTTCAACCAAATAATAAAATTTGTAACCAAAAAGAATTAACTCACAATAGAAAATTTAAGAGTTGATATTTCAGCCAAAAAACATTTTGATTTTAAATGAAAAAACGTTTGAATTCAACAAAAAGAAACGAATTTCCAAAAAATAAATATAATTTTAAATAAAAAGATAAATTTTAAACAACGAAATTTGGATATGTTAAAATAATAAAAGGTGAATTTATTCTAAAAGATGAATTTTCTACTAAGCAGTTTAATTTTCCTCCCAAAAATTTAATTTTCATCAAAATAATTCAATTTTAAACAAAATATTTTAATTTAAAAAAAAAAGTCTTCATAACCAAAATTAGAATTTTCAGTGAAATAGTTAACTTTTTAACGAATTAGTAGAATTTCGAAACAAACAAGATGAAATTTAAAACGAAAAATGTAATTATTGATATTCGAACAAAAAAAAACTATTTTTCAGCAAAATAGATACATTTTCTCCTAAGCCGTGAATTTTTAAAACCAATGTAAGATCAAATGAAAAAAAGTTGAGTTAATCCAAAATCTATTAACTTTCAATGAAATAGTTTAATTCTCAACAAAAAAAAGATTAATTTTAAACCAAAGGCTTTTATTTTAATAATTTTAAATAAGCTCCTTAAATTTTGAATAGATTTAAAAGGATTTTGTAAGATTTACAAGATTTTGGAATAGTGAAAAAGCTCCAAGGGTTTTCAGAGGATTTTCAAGATTTACTAAAGTTTTAAAGGATTTTCAATACATTTCATAAGATTTTCAAAGAGTTTAATAATTCCAAGGTATGTTAAATGCTTTCAAAAAAGTATTTTAGTGATTTTTCACAGATTTATAATATTTTAATAGATTTCAGAGAATTTATTTACAAGAATTAAGGACTTTTAAAGAATTTCAAAATTGTGAACAGATTTTATAACATTTAAACAGATTCTAAGACTTTTTAATTTGATTAAGTTTTAAAGATCTACAATGAAATTTTTTTTGAATTTTAAAGCTTTGCAATTTAATATTCTTGAATTTAAAATATTTTTAATTGAACTTTATTTAATTTTCAAGCTTTATATTTTAAAGCTACGAAATTTTGAACTTTTTGAAATATTTTGTTCAATTCTAAAGGTTTATAATAAAAAATTCTTTAATTGTAAAGATTTGCCATTTAATACTCTTAAATTTAAAAAAATTTTAATTAAAAATTATTAAATTTCCTTTTAAAAGGTATGTAATTTTAAACTTCTTTTTCAATATTTAATTCAATTTTGAATATTTACAATGTAAAATTGACCGTTCGCTGATTCAAAATAAAATTCTTGAATTTTAAAAATTTGCAAGTTAATACTCTTCAATTTTGAAAATTCGAAACTTTTTCAATTTTGAAGATTTGTTTTTCAAATTTATGTGATTTTGAACTTTTGTTAGATATAAAATTCCATTTTAAAAAATGTACAATACAAAATTCTTGAATTTTAAAGATATACCATGTAATGCTCTTCAAATTTCAATATAAAAATTGGAATTTATTAAACATTTAAAATTTAATTTTAACGGTACGTAATGTTGAGTTACTTGTTTAAAAACTTAATTCCGTTTTGAAGCTTTACAATGCAAAACTCTTCAATTTTCAAGACTTTCAATTTAAAAATCTTCAATATTTAATGTGTCTTATCGTTTTTTAAAAATAGATCAATTTTGAAGTATTAAAATTTAAAATTATTTAATGCAAACGATCTATGTAATAATAATAATAATAATAATAATAATAATGATAAAATCTCTTTTTTAGATGAACAACTTTTGTCTATAAATTTTTTTTGCGTACCTGTTGTCGTCCTTCCAAAACTATTTATTTTTATATTTTTATTTTTTTTTACTAATAAAATAATAACTACGCTTTCTATTTCAAAGTGACCAATATAAAAATTTTAGATGTGTTTTAAGTGCACAATTTTTGTTTACTACTTTTTTTCGTAGCTTGTATCAATCAAAAAATGAGTAATAATAAATTTTTAAATTATTTTTGTAAGTGCAAATTTAGCTTGTTTATCTTTTTTCGTATTTTGGATATTTTGACCATCAAATGCATTTATTTATTTTTCATTATTTTATGTGCGATCAAAATTCAAATTTTCAATTTTTCAAGAACGTTCAAAAAAATGTTATTAGAATCATGTAGGGCTTTAAAAAAGAAATATTCTCGGAACTGTAAAAATCGTAAAACGATCCATCTCTGTTTTTTCGTGAATAATGACAAAAATAGTACGAGTGATTGGGAAAATATTCGACGATCACTCACAGGCTCGCCCAACAAATGTCACGTGCAGACGAACCTACTTCCTAGTTCCCATGGGAACTAGGAAGTAGGTTCGTCTGCACGT
>JAAAKG020139861.1:0-12252 GCA_010014905.2 Druon quercuslanigerum | reverse complement strand
ATTCCTTGACAATTTTTTAATATCACAAAAAATCAAAATACTCTAAAATATTTCAAAATGCTATCTGACCTTTTGAAATGCTAAAAAATCATTTAAATCCTTGAAAATCTCTGAACAGATTTTTAATATCTTAAAATAAATTAGAATCTTTTTAAAATCCAATAAAATATTTTAATCCCTTCAAAATCTCTTCAAAGTATTTAAATAAATTAAATACATCTTAAAATATCTAACGTTCCCAACATATTTTTAAATCCCTTTAACCTTTTTTAAAGCTCTTTAAAATACTATGGAATTTTTAAGAACTGCTATACAATATTTAAATTCATTTGAAATTTAACTAAATTACTGGAATCAATTCAAAGTTGCTTCGAATTTTTAAAGATTTCCTAAGCAATTTTAAATAGGTAAAAATCTTTTGAAATACAATTGATAAGTTTTTAAAATATTTCTAAATATTTCTAAATATCATTGAATCTTAAAAATACTTTAAAATATTTAAAAAACCTTGAGATATTTTAAAATCCTTGAAAATTTTATAAAGCTCTTGGAAATGATTTCGAATCTTTCAAAAAACATATAAAATTAAATTTTTAACTAAAAATAGTATGTTTAGATTTTTGAAATGAAAAATTATTTTCTTACAAAAAAGCAACGGATTTTTAATAATTTTTAATTAAAGTAGATTAATTTTTAACTAAGTAATTAAATTTTGAACCAGAAACATGAATTTTCAACCGGGAAGATTAATTTTTTACCGGAACAGATGATTTTTTAAATTAAATGATAAATCTTCAAAAAAAAGGGAATTAATTTTTAGACTAGAATGACAAATTTTGATGAACGAAGATTTGGCAGTTAAGGAAGAAAAAAAATTAATCCAAGTTTTTGAATATGCGAGATGAATTTGCAAGATAAATTATTATTAAGAAAAAAACAATTTTGTACAAAAATTTCAACAAAAGAAATAATTTACTTTCAACTGAGAAAGTAAAATTTTTACCAAGATGGAAATAGTTAAATTCAAAATGTTAAAAAATAATTAAATTAAAAAATTTTGAACTGTTCGCGGACTGTTAGCAGAATAATTGAATTTTAAACCAAAAACATGAATGTTTAATCAAGTTGTTGAATTTTTTACCAAAAAAGATCAATTATTCATAAAAAAATCACGTTCACCATCAAAACAATAAAAAAATCACCTTGACAAAATCGCTGAATTTTCTATGAAGTAGTTTAATTTTAAAACCTAAAAATAAATTTTTTAAGCGAAAAGATTAAGTGTCTGTCATAAAAGGTTCATTTCTAACGAAGTAGTTGAACTTTTAACTAAAAATAGTATTTTTAGATGCTTGAAATGAAGAATTATTTTTTACAAACAAAAACAACGGATTTTTAATAACATATTAAAATTTCTATAAAGAAATAAATTTTCAATAATAATTTTCTACCGTAAAAGCAGAAGTTTCATCAGAATAAATGAACTTCAAAAAATTGGTTTTTCAACCAAATATTCGAATTTTGAATCAAAGTAATTTAATTTTTCAGTTAAGAAAAAAATTTGAACTAAGTTTTTAAATTTGCGAGACGAGTTTTCAAATTTAAATATTATTTAAAAAAACAAACAATTTTTTACAAAACAGTTACATCTTTAACTCGAAAAGTCGAAACTCAAGTAAGAATCTCAATTTTTTTAAAGATTAATTTCTAAAATAAAAAAATTTTCAGCAATTTAGTTTAATATGCAACCACACTATTCAAACTAAAATAAAAAATATACTAGCAGGAAAATAATTTTTTTTTAATTTAGGTAGAATTTCCTCCAAGTAGTTGATTTTTTAATTTAAAAAAAAAATTCAACGGAAACTCGAAAAGTTAGATTTAAATTTAGAAATTAATTTTTGAACAAAGAAAAAAATTTTCTCCCAAAATTTGAATAAATTTCAAGCAAAATATATGAATTTTCAACTAACGTTGTGGTCCTGAGGTACGTGGATGTTCCAGGAACGCAGTTTGTGCATTGTAGAAGGTTGGCAACTCCGCATTATTTAGACTCCATGCTATTTCATTGGGACCAGTCACTTCGTCTTCAGGAGACGACACGAGGTCGACCATATTTCGTGGACTTCTTGATGATTCTGTAAAAAGACTCTTGATTTATACAAAACTCATTAAATTTCATTCAAACGATATAAATATTAAACTATGATCTACATTTGCCATTTATTTAAAAAATTAACATCACATTCTCTGAGATTCATCCCATTATTTGGAATAAATATTCGTAAGATTTAAAGCTATTTTAACATATTACAAAGAATCTTAATAGTTTACACAAATTTTCTTAAGTTTCATAGAATTTTTATGGGATTTTCAAATATTTTATAATAAATTTTAAAGAATTTCTAGACAACTTTAAAAATGCTCTTACAAGGACTATGGAATCTTTTTGACTTTCATAAAATATTAAAATTATTTAAAATTCAGTTAAAAAACTGTAAGCAATTGAAATTTTCTTGAAATTTTTTAACCAGTTAACTGATAAAATACAAATAATTGCTTAATGTTTTGGTCCGCTCTTCTAAATTTTTGAAATTTTTGATATGGATTCGTCATCAGCGACGGAAAAAACCCCTCAACGGAATTTTGTAAAAATGATGTAACTTTTTACATTTTTGTCCACCATATTGAAATTCCTAATTTTTATCCTGGATTCGGAATCGGCGAGATAAAAAACCCTTTAGTACTGACTTTCATTTCAATTACGCGAATTCTCAAATTTACTCCGCCATATTGGATCGTCATAAAATTTCTTAATTGTGACGCCGGATTCGTCATTAGCAACCTAAGAAACTCTTTAGTACCGACTTTCATTTTAATCACGCAAATTTTTTATTTTAGTATTCCATATGGGGTCGCCGTGTTCAATTTCTTAATTTTGACAACGGATTACTATTACTGAATTTTTTCCTATCCCGTCAATTTTTCCATTTTAGTCCGCCATATTGGATCGCCATATTGAATTTATTCACGCAACCCCTTATTTTTGCCATGCTTTTCCTCATAGCCCGCCTGTCACTTCTTCTCTTATCACTTCCCTTAGTTTCTTCTTAATTCTCCTCACTTCTCTTCATTTCCTATCATTCTCCAACCAACCCTCAATTCCTCTCATCCACATTCCCTTATTGAACCAGCCTCCCCCAATTGTCCCTCACTTGCTATCCCCTAACTTCCCAACCTTTTCACTCATTTTCCATTTTCTCCACCCCTTATCCCCCTCCCCGCATGTCCCTTTCCTGCTATTGACTTCTTATTATTTCTTTCCACGCCTTCTCATTCCGCTCATTTCCCTTCACCTCCCAGCCCCTCCCCTAACATCCGCTAATTTCTCCTTTCTTTGGCTCATTTCCTATACCCTCCCGCACTTTCCCTCATTTTATTTCCCTTCTTCCGACCTCTTCTCGTCCCCCTCACTCCCCTTTATTTAGTCAACCCAACCTTATTTTTAAAACCATCCCCTCCCCGTACCTCCATTTCTTTCTCACCCGTTCCTCCTTCCCCTCTTTTACCCTGACTGCTAGTCCCTTCCTGCCCTCAACTTCCCTCCTTTCCTCCTATTTCCCCACCCTTCTCCACACTTCCTTTGGCCACTACTCGTTCACTTCCCCTCACTTTCCCTCCACTAAGAAAAGTAATACAGACGGACGGACACATAATCGAAACAATAAGGGTTTTATCTCGAAGCTAGAACACTCTGAAAAGATCAGTTTTCCATTTTTCAATAGGAAAATTAATTTTTTACGATAAAAAAAGGAACTAAAAAAAGCAACCTAAAAATCCCTTATTACTGCCTTTAATCCCGAACAAGTGAGTATTCCCATTCTAATCCGCCATATTGGATCGCCATATTGAATTTATTAATTTTCACTCCGGATTCATAATCAGCAACCTAAAAAGAACTTACATTTGGCTTCCACTTGAATCACGCGAATTTAGTATTTTAGTCTGCTTATTGGATCCGACACTTTGAATTTTGTACTTTGACGTTCAGATTCGTGACAAAAAATGTAGGTAACTTTTTTTTTAAACAC
The DNA here is from genome assembly GCA_010014905.2 of Druon quercuslanigerum. NCBI lineage: Eukaryota > Metazoa > Arthropoda > Insecta > Hymenoptera > Cynipidae > Druon > Druon quercuslanigerum. The sequence goes on along the minus strand of JAAAKG020139861.1, from coordinate 8,161 downwards.
GAATTTATTATAATAAAAACATATTTTGAAGATTTATTCTTTAATTACCTCTTTAAACATTTGCCTTTTTATTTCCTATCTTTTCATATTATTCTTAAAAATAATTATTTTAAAAAGATCTAGCAAAGTGATTACTAATACGGCAATTTTTTTTGGAACAAAGGTGAGGAAGAAGTATCACGTCTTTTTTCTGTCCCTTACTTCCCCTCATTTTTCCTCTCTTCTCCTTCGCTTGCCTCATGTGCCCTCATTCCCCTCATTTATTATCGCTTTCCCGCCCCTTGCCTGTTTCCTTCACTCAACCCCCCTTAATTTTCCCTAATTAATCCTTTAATTATCTCATTTCCCGTATCATCTTCCACTTTGCCTCATTGTCCACCACATTATTCCGATCAATTCTCCCCCCCCCCCACGAAACCCCTTATTTTTGCCAGGCTTATCCTCATTTCCCACCTCTCACTTCTTCTCTTATCACTTCTATCAGTTTCTTCTTAATTCTCCTCACTTCTCCTCATTTCCTATCAATCCCTAACCAACCTCAAATTCCTCTCATCCACATCTTCTTACTGAACCAGCCTCCCCCAGTTGTCCCTCATTTCTTATTCCCTAACTTCCCTGTACTTCCGCTCTCATCAATTCCCTTACCTTTCCAACCTTTTCTCTCGTTTTCTATTTGCTCCACCCCTCATTCCCCCTCCCCACACGTCCCTTTCCTGCTCTTTACTTCTCATCATTTCTCCTCACGCCGCCTCATTGCGCTCACTTCCCTTCACTTCCGGCCCCTAACCTAACTTCCGCTAATTTCTCCTTTATTTGCCTCATTTCCTATACCCTCCCGCACTTACTCATTTTCCTTCCTATCCTTCCGATTATTCCCCCTCCCCCTCACTTTCCCTTATTTAGCCACCTCCTCATTTTCCAGCCATCCCATCCGCGCACTTCCATTTCTTTCCCACCCTTCCCTCCCTACGCTCATTTAACCTGTTCTCTAATCTCTCCTTGTCCCTCAACTCCCCTTCCTACCCCTTATTTCCCCGCCCTTACCCTTGACACTTCCCAACCCTTCCTCTGACACTTCTAGTTCATTTCTCCACACTTCCCCTCCACTAAGAAAAGTAATACAGACGGACGGACACATAACCGTAACAATAAGGGTGTTATCTCGGGGCTAGAACACTCTGAGAAGATCAATTTACAATTTTTCAAGAAGAAAATTAATTTTTGACGATAAAAAGAAAAACAAATTAAAAAAAAAACAAAAATTTATTTTTTAACTTTTTAACAAGGTTTTCAATTCAGTAAAACATAAATATACAATAAAAATAAAATAGTTAAATTTTCATTTTTGCAAATTAACTTCAAACCATGAACCGAGCTTTTTAAAATATAGCTAAATTTTTCACCAGACTATTTTAATGTTTAATTAAAAAGATAAGTTTTCTACCAAAGAAATGGACTTTTAACAAAATACATAAATTTTCAACCGAATACTTCAAATTCCAATAAATAAAATATCAGTATCATATTTTACTTATAAAATAATTAACCGTTATAACAATATTTTTTAGTGAATATAGTACTTCCGCAACGTACTGAATTTTTGAATTATAAATAAGAATTTTTAACGGAAAATAAAATAGCTAATTTTTCAGTTAAAAACTTCATTTTTCACCAAAGAGACAAAAACCATACATTTTCAACGTAAATTACTCACAATTATCTGGGTTACAACAAGATTGTATTGGATTGTGCCGGATTTCAAATAAATTATTATTGTCAATTATTATTATAATTAATATTATACGAGTAGTATGCATTAAGACATATGAAAACATTTGGAAATATTTCAAAATACTTGAGAATATTTGGGAATACTTTGGAATATCTGAAATATAGAGAATATCAAAGAAATTTTAGAATGCATAGGAAAGTTTACGGAACATATGGGAATATTTCAAAGTAATGTAAAGAAAATCGAACTGGTCAATTTGTTGGATTATTATTACGATACTTACCAATTCCTTTAAAGAACATGATGGAGATTAGCACAAGATCCCCAAAAAAGGGCCTCATTTTTTTTGATGAAATTTTCCCTATCAGAATTTTGTAAGAGGCAACTTCTAATTTTTCAGGAATGCAAAAAGCTAATAGATACACTAGCCGACTGATGTACGTACTACGTGGATAGCGCAGTGGAAAATAGGTGGGGCTATATACACTTGATAAATTTTATTTATTTCCTTGGGTTTCAAACTTTCATAACTGTTTTTCAGTTTGGGGGACAAAATTGTGGGCCAAACTAGTGCTTCTTATCTTTGAACCATGTTCAAATATTGTTAGAAACGAATCACGCTCTGATGAAATGAAAACAATGTTGACAGAGTTTTGAAATTTATACCTGATTAAGCAACTTACCTCAAAATCACACTAGATCTTCATACATGTAAAATTAAACAAGCACATATATACATTTTTTTAAATTAAAATTTTATTTTAAATGTTTACCAAATATCGTATTGTCGGATTTGAAAAAAAACTTAGTATATATTCATCGGTATCGGAAACGAAGAAATGACCAAAACGGAGGATATGTTTTCAAAGAATTTGGAAGAATTTAGGCAAGTCTCCAAGATTAATTTTACAAATTTTTATAAATGATTTTTTTAGGACTGTACACATTACCTGTACACATTAAAGTCTTCACGCAGAAGCCCTGCAAATTTAACTCTGCGCACTAAACTCGAAAATTGGAAAGCTCGAACATTAAAGTCTACAAAAATGAACTCTTCACATTTAACTCTAAACGTGAAATACCGTCAAGATACAAATTGTCCAGGTAAAAAAACCTACGAATTAAACTGGGCACTTTAATGTCTAAACATTAAACTCTAAACGAAGAAACTCTTTTTACTCTTTTTAATCTACACGCTATTGTATCTACATATTTAACCCTGCACATTTAAGGCTGAAGGCTAATATTAATGTGTGGCTAAACATCTTTTGTAATTATAAGTGTGTTTAAATACTTAAAGAATATAAATTTTTGTAAGTGGTAAAAAAAGCCTTAGGGCTCCAAATACTGCCTCAATACTGTATCTGCATCAAGGATTTAGAAACATATAATACAGTTGTTAGATAGATTAACGCTTATTTTTAAGCCTGCTGGCCTTAAAAAATTGACTTGCTTACACTTCCATTTTTTACAGAATTTTCTTATATCTATCTTTTTAAAACTAACATCCCTCCACACATTATCTCTAAGCCGAACTTGCCTTTTTCAGAGATGACGCTATTTCCTTGCTTTGCCTCGTCTTGCCAGCCTCAGCCTCTGCAGCTAATCTCTAATCCTTATCTTCTATTTATTTATCCTATTTACAATATGTACAATCTTCTTAAACCTACTTCCTCTCCTATATACAATCTTTCCTTCTTCATTCCTCTTCCTCATTCCTTCTCTTCTTATCCATCTTACCCAACACCCCCTTCAACCATGCCACTGCCCTTCTGTCTCTCCTTTCATGCAAAAATACCTCCATGCTTATTCCACTCCTTTCCACCTCTTCACATTCCTCCAACCAGTGTTCCACTTTTGCGTCCCCCTTCCCGCACAATTCACACCCCCTCTTTTCTCCAAATAGCCACAACCTATTATAACTTTCCATGCATCCGCATCTCATACTCGCTATAAGTTCCTGATTTCCTTGCTCTCCTTTCCCACACAAATATTGCGCCCTTTCTCTTGGCATAATGCACACATAGTTCCCCTTAAATCTCGACTCTCTTATTCTCTCCTTCCCGGTTTCCTTCTCTCTCTCCATGCTATTCCTATTAACCAACGAATACAACTTCCTTCCTTCCTCATGCATCAATCTCACTTCATCCATCTGCAATCCTTTCTTTCTAAATAGCTTTTCCTTTTCCACCATCATCCTCCCACCCGTACGTCTGTTCTCCTTCTCCCAGCAACATTCCTTAACCAGCTTCATTCCCCTTCTTTCAAAAATATCTCTTCATATTTAGACGATCGGCTCCACGTTATAATCCATAAACTCGTTCTTCCTGTATCCCTTTTGACAATATAATTCGGCGTATTTCAAGCTAATCCTAGTGTCCACTTTGCTTGGGTTAAAGCCCAAGGTATACTTGCCAAAGTTCTGACGATATCAAACCCAGGATCCAGGTGATACAATTTGTTGCAGGAAATTTTTTAGTGAGATAAAGTTTTATTCAGACAAGTTCACGTTTTTCAAAACACATGTGTTGTCATGGCAAAACAAAAGAAAGTTTAACCGATATTTGGTTAAAGCTTATCCTATAAAGTTAATTTTTATTGCAGAGAATCTTTAATTGGAAATCGATGTAAAGTTTATCTTTTGTTTTTTCTGTGTCTTGAAGCCGATTATTACTTTGAAAAATTTTTGTGCGAAAACGAAATTTGAATCATCTCTCCCACGTGAGGTTTCAAAACTTTACAAAGTGCACTGGTCATTGGTGTCCGCAGGGGCAACCGTTGACAAACAGGTTCAAATTTTCTTGTTGCGCTCGATATTTTAGGAAACATTGATCGATTTTAATAGTTCTCATAAAATTTCATTTGCGGATATTGAAGTGGACATGCTCGATAATATTTAAGTCCTGAAACTAATCTACTTCAGCTGGCTCCGAAAAAGATTTATTTAATTAGAGCCTGGAGCGCGCGACTGCTTAGCGCTCGATTTTTTTATTTACCCTACATTTGTGCGCAAGCCTTTGAAAAATTTAAGGTCAAAGAATCGAAAACTGTCATTTTGTGATAGTTAATTCTCTTTCGTTAAAGCTCTTTCGGCTTTAACGAACAGATTCTCAAAACGTATCTCATGCTTACGAAAATTCGAACTTTTCTGCATTATGTTCAACTCTAATATATCAAATGTATATTATATTTATTCCTGCCCCTTGGTTTGGTATTGAGCATATTCAGATATTGCAAAATAGTGTACAAATTTTATTTTTTATTATTATTTTAATATTTGTTTTTTATTTTACAATAAATTTTATTTTTAGCCACTCTGAAAAATAAATATAATTTTAATTAATTTATATTATTACCATGCATCATATTCATTAGTATTGAAACAAAATTATTTTTACTGTATCTTTTTATCATTAAAAAAATGCGCATTTTATCACAATAAAAATTATTATTAAACATTTTACTGTAACTTGTATAGTGTTTCCATAAATTTAGTTTGTATATATTCAATGTAGATATAATTTAGGCAAAAAATGTTGTTTCATAAAATATTATTGTATCTTGCGTCCTAGTTCCAAAAAGTTTACTTTTTTAACATTTAATATATTTTTATAATCAGAGTTTATAACAAATTTGTAAATATTTGTTGGTTAACTTACTTTTTGTTAGAGATAAGATAAAAACATATTTTAAATTTTTCCCACTCATCACAGATGTCGCGTTGATCAATATTATATCTTACTTCTACGCACTTCTCATTACTCTCAAGCCTGTTGCTTGTGTACCTTTCCTTAAAATAAACGTGCTTATCTCGGAATACTTTTTTCTCCTCGCACTCATTTTAACCAGCAGGTTATGGGACCCAGTTACGTGAAAACTCGTAGTGTGAATAAAATTAAAACGCGTCTTGTGTGTAGTTTCGCTCAAAAAAAAAGTATTTTACGGAAATCATAACCCTCAAAAAGCTAAAAATTTCAGCACAGCCTAAAAATGGCGCACTGCATGAACACGAACTCCATAGCGCGACTGGAAATGTTGTCTCGAGACAACTATGATACATGGAAGATCCAGGCCGAAGCACTTTTCATAAAAAATGATAACTGGACCTACGTCTGCGGCGAAACATCACAAGCCGAAATAACCGGAGAAGCTGAGGATCTAAGACAATCAGAGGAAAGACACAAAGAATGGCTGAAAGCAGATCGCAAGGCAAAAGCAGATCTAATACTCTGTATAAGCCCATCGGAATTAGCCCAAATCAAAGGATGTTTTACGTCACACGATGTTTGGAAAAAACTAGAATCCATCTACGCATCTAAGGGTCTCGCGCGAAAAGCCACCCTACTGAAGCAACTGACGCATCATAAAATGCAGGACGGGGACGATTTGAAGGAGCATCTTTTTGGATTTTTCGACGCCGTCGATAAACTACAATCAATGGAAATAGAAGTAAACCGTGATCTTTTATCAATTATGCTATTTTACAGTCTTCCAAGTAGTTTTGATAATTTTCGTTGCGCTATCGAGCCGCGAGACACTTTACCCGATCCTGAAAGCCTCAAAATTAAAATAATCGAAGAGCACAATGCTAGACAGCGGAGGGGTGAAGGGAGTGAGAACGCCGCCATGTTCGTTACCTCGAAACAGAAATTCTCGAGAAAATGGAAGAGTGGTGGTGCTCGAAACGATGCAGCTGAAAACTCAGAAAAACAAGTAAAATCTAAAACGAAATACAAATGCGGTTTTTGCGGTAGAAAAGGACATGAAGAGTCTGACTGCTTTTACAAGAAAAAGCAAGAAAACCCAACCGCAAATCGTGTAGAAACAACTCATTGTTTTTTCGCTAAAAGTGACGTGCCAAATTCAAGTGATGTTTGGTGTATAGATAGTGGTTGTACTTCACATTTGTGCAACAATAAAAGTGCATTTACCAACGTGACAGATATAACAAGTTATCTGAAGCTCGCAAACAATGCTACCACGATAGTGGAAGCGAAAGGTGATGTTCGATTTGAAACTGATAAAGTGAACAGTGCGGTCATATTAAAAAACACTCTTTATGTAACGGAATTAGATACTAATTTAATTTCAGTAGCGAAAATCGTCGATAACAACTTCGAAGTGACATTCAGAAAGAAGGGTGCCATCGTCAAAGATTTAAACGGTAGGAACTACTAACCGCTGTTCGCGTCGGCGATTTATTTTATTTACGAGAAAATCGCGAAACATTTAATGCAGCATCTGCAGTAAAAAGTTTCAAAACTGACGCGGAAATCTGGCACGCTCGGCTGGGCCATTTAAATTCGAAAGACATGATACAGATGCTAAAAAGTGATTGTGCAATTGGTATAAAATTCGTCGACTCTTTTGATCTGAGCAAGTGTAACGTTTGCCTAGCTGGAAAGATCACTAGTACACCATTTACAAAACGAGAAATCTTATCAAAAGCACCACTGGAATTGATTCAAAAAGATGTGTGCGGACCAATGAGGAACACATCATTGGGGAAAGCTCGTTATTTTATAACGTTAATCGATGATTGGAGTCGATGGTGTCAGGTCTATTTCATGCGTAACAAGGGAGAATCTGTCGAGAAGCTCATAGAATTTAAGAACATGGTTGAAAAACAAACCGGACATAAAATAAAATCCGTGTAATCCGTCAACGGTCGCGAATACGTTAATCAAAAATTACGCGATTTTCTTAAGAAAGAAGGAATCCATCATCGATTAACTGTGCTATATATACCACAGCAAAACGGGATAGCCGAACGCAAAAATATGACACTCGTGGAAAGCGCCCGATGCACGCTGATTCAATCTGGACTACCTCTCTCTTTTTGGGCCGAAGCCATCGCTATGGCGAATCACACTCGAGATAGGTGTACGACTAAAGGAATACCTGACGGAACTCCTTATGAGAAATGGTTTGGAACACGTCCGACCCTCTCACACTTGCAGAAGTTTGGCAACAAAGTCTTCATACTCGACAAGATACCGAATAAAGGAAAGTTCGACCCAAGAGGCATCGAGGAAACTTTTGTCGGATACGCTGACCAATATAAGGCCTATCGCGTGTGGTTACCAGGGGAAAGAAAGGTGGTCGTCTCCAGAGATGTCAAATTTATTGACCATTTCGAACCATCATGTACTAAAAAACCATTACTCCCTGCCAAAGAAAATCACAACGAAACACAAAAAGTAGTGAATGGAGCGACACTTGAATCAAAAATCGTCGAAATCGGTACCAATTGTAGGTGCCAAGATCCGACTCTAAAAGACGATGAACCACTATCCCTAGGTTTTAAGAGACCAGTTGACCAGAATCCGACTCCAGACGATGATAAACCACCATTTCTCGGTTTTGACAGACAAGTTGAACAAAATCCGACTCCAGAAGACGATGAACCACCATTTCTTGGTTTTGAGA